>PVJN01002319.1:0-21765 GCA_004026805.1 Lasiurus borealis | reverse complement strand
GAAATTATGAACAACAAATACATATCTATTAACAAGTGAAACTAAAAACTAAGTGAATTAAAAATTTGATCAACAGAATAAACTGGTGAATATAATAGAATCAGGAGCACAGAAAGGGAGTGGACTGATAATTCTCATGGGGGAAAGGATGAGGGGTGTACAGGGAGAGACTGGACAAAAATCATATACCTATGGATGAGATCAATGGGAGGAAAGTAAGGACAGAGGGAAGGGTGGGAGCTGGGTGGAGGGGTGCTATGGAGGGGAAAAAAGAGAAACAAATGTAATAATCTGAATAATAAAGATTTAATTAAAAAAAAAAAGAATTCACCCATTGACATCAACCCCCATTCCCTCAGAAGGTGGCTTTATTTTGAAGTATTGTCATTGACATTGTAATTTGTTAAAATGAGGTCATTAGGGTGGACTTTAATCCAATATGACTGGTGTCCTTATAAAAGGGGAATTTGGACACAGAGGCAGACAGGCACAGAGGGAAGACAGCGCAGAGATGCAGAGAGAAGGAGCCAGGTATTGCGGAGGGGAGAGGCCCAGATCAGCTCCTTCCCTCACGACCTCAGGAGGAAGTGACCCCGTGACACCTGGGTTCTTCTGGCCTCAGAGCTGTGGAGCACATTTCTGTGGTCGGAGCCCCTCAGTGTGTGGCACTTTATAATGCACTTATGGCAGCTCTAGCAAATAAATGCAAGAGCCCAAACAAGTAAAAGGGAGTCTTTCTGCCCATCAGTGGGGCCCTGGGTCAGACCAGGGACAGCCCTCAGCAGGAGCAGATGGGCTTGGAGGTCACTGAGTGCTGGGGGAAAGGGGAGGGGGAGGCGGGGTTAGGGAGGAAACCTTGCAGATGTGCAGATGTAGTGGGTCTCAGTACCTGTCAGCAGGTAGCATAGAATCTGATGTATCAATTATATCATTGCTTTGTAGGCCAACCTGGTGAGCTCTGGGTAGACATTCTACTGTAAGCGCACAGCGACACCACCACTGCCCAGGGAGGAGGAGACTAAATTTAGTAGTAGTGGGCCAAGGAGGTGACCGCCAGGTCTCTGTGGGGAAGTCATGGTCAGGGGTCACTTCAGCACCTTCAAGAAGCAGATGCTGACAGGATTAGATGTAAAAGAACTGCATTAAGGGACATACCTGTGAAAGAAAATTGGGTGAGAGAAGGGGGAGACTGGGACAGCTGTCAGACTGTGAGACCAGTTTGACCTTGACTGAAGGAGAAAGGGAAGGAAGAAGGGAGGGCGGGAAGAAGGTTGATTGAATGGAAGTTTCTTGCACAGCACTTTGAGGAGCTTCTAGCTAAAATCGGCCATGAGAGGTGTCTGCCTTTCCCAGAAGGGGACTGCCTTAGCACCCCTGCCACACATAGTCATTGGCTGGGAGCGTGGCTCAGGGGCAAACATGATGATCTATTTTAGGATTGATTTCAGAGTGCAGCAGCCTGGCCAGCTCCATGCTTTTCAGGCAGAAATCTGAGTGATGTTTTCTCACGGCTGTCACACTGGGGCAGTCAGGAAGGGAGGAGTGGACCATGGTGGAGAAACACAGTAAGCATGAGGCATTAGGGGTTAAATGATGGAACAATGCACAAAATTGATAGTGCCAAAATAATACCCCATGGACATTTCTTCCATCACTTCCAGTGAGTCTGAACATTCTTTTTTGTAGGCTTACTGGCATTTGCATTTTACATTTCGTATGCCTGATCATTTCCTCAATGTGTTTTCTATTAAGGTGTTAACATTGTTCTTGTTAATTTTCATCAATAATTTTAATACTAAAGTTACACATATATCACAGATATTTTCCCTGGTTGGTTGAAAGTCCTTTAATCCTGTAATGGATATAAATTCTGGTCTACAAATACAAGTAGGCAAGAAGCACAACTAAAATTACTTTCCTGTAACTGAACTGAATTTATTTTCAAGCTCCCATTTTAGCTAAGTGATAGAAACAATTTGAGTAATTTGGGGGGAGACCTTTCTCCCATCCTTTTTCCCAACATTGCCTCCAAGTTCCTGGGGGTGAAGGAGTGCCAAGATAACAGAGTTGGGACATCTGTCGGAGTTTTCCTTGCCAACTGAAGTCTTCATTTCTATCTGGCTCTTGATCATGCCTTCCCATGATCTCCTCCAACCCCAAGACTTCCAAATCTTTAGGCTTACTGGATCACTCTGGGCCCTCTTGGATCCCCCACGACACCTGTCCATTGCTCCCTATGCCACACCATGGCTGGAGAAGGGGGCTGGAGGCTTGCTTGCTTAGACATACCATGCATCCATTTCTGAATTCACCAGGTCAAGGGAAGTCCTGGGTTCTTACTCCTTTCGTGGGCTTTACCCAGAAACACAGCTCAGGATGCCCCTGCTTTCAGATTCCCCAGCTGGTCCACACGTAGGGTCGGATAAAGGTGGAGCCTGGGTGGAAGACTGGAAGAGTGATTATGCATTTTCCAAACCAACTGGCTGTGCCCTTAGGGTTTTCTGGAAATACCAAAGCCATGTATTATTTCTGAAAATACCAAAGCCACATATCATTTCTGAAACTCACACACACAAAGCTTTGCAGGCAAAAATGGTGAGAAACACCTGGGAAAGAAACACAGGTTGCTTTAACCTAGTTGTGCCCATTGTGCCTTTTAAATGCAGATGTTTCAAATATGCACACCCTCGCACAGTTCCACATGTTCCTTCACAGTTCCCTTTGTTTGCTTCTATGCTTCTAAGACTTTGGGCCATTTTAAAACCATTACCTGTACACCAGCATTCTCCACTGGCAGCATGGTTTCATGTTGCATTCACTCATGAATATGACAATACAGGACTGGAGGTTTCACTCTGCCCTTCCTGCTCCGCCCAGCAGCCTGGGCCCAAGGGAACTAAACCAAGTCTCAGAAGGGAAGGGGTCTCATGGCTCTTGTTCCCATTACCCACGTCAGCAGGACGCGTCTCTGTGGCATCTCTGCTTGATGCTTCACACACACTTCCAGCCACGGGGGAGCTTACTAGTTCTGAGTAGATTGATAGAAAGCTTTCTCATCCAAAGAAGCCCAAATCTGGTTCCCTGCTGGTCCTGCCTCAGGCTATGGAGTCCCACTATGCTCTCAGCCTAACATTCCTATTACCCTGGAGACGGCATCCTGTCCACCCCGCCCCATTCTCTGGTGAACAGACTTGCTAAACTGCTTTGCACACCCTTGAATCACAGGGTCCCCCACTCCCCTTCCCAGCTGCAGCTTCTACTGAGCTGTCCACGGGCAGCAGAGGCTGACACCGTGATCTGCTAATGCACTGAGACCTGCCCAGCACTAGGGCCTGTGACATGGACACGCTGTCTTTGGAATGCGGTCTGTGGATCAATGTTTTGAGTCTTTGCTCACAGAAAATCCAAGGTCTTTGTTGCATAAATTGAGGCCTTTCCCAACCTAACCTGCACCTGCTGACATTTTGTACTGAAATTCAGCAACAGTATGGCAGAGGAGCCATGTTCTGGGATTAGGCAGAGCTGGGCCAAACACAGGCTGCTCAGCCACTCAAGCCAAGGGAAGGCCCATGTAACCTTGACAGCCCTGGAGACCTCATTTATAAAGAGCAGTTAACACCATTACCTGTTCTTACGGGCCATGAGAGGGTTAAGAAATGAGGTTGTAAATTCTCACCATGAGCAAGTTAATGAGTGTGCAGTGAAAGGCAGCTATTTTTCTTATTGTTATCAAGCAATTAAGAGTGTAGCACTTTTTCTTTTTCACTTGGGGATATGTTTATTGAGTTTTAGAGAGAGAGGGAGAGCATGAATGAATGAGAAAGAAACATTGATGTGAGAAACAGCGATTCCTTGCCTCCCATATGCACCCCAACTGGGAATTGAACCTAAATATGTGCCCTGACCAGGAATGGAATCCATAATCTGCTGGTATACAGGATGATGTTCTAACCCACTGAGTCACCTGGCCAGGGCTGTAGCTCTTATTTTAATTGGAATAAAAAACAAACAATGATAGGCAATATGGATTAGAAGGTAGGCACTGTTGATCAGAATGGGATTTATCCTAATGGACAAGGGAGAGGTGTCAATGACGGGAAATAGAGATTAAGAGAGTAAAGCCAATAGGATATTACATAGGTCTGCAGAAGAAACATCAAAAAAGGGAAAAGACTGCAAATAGCAGACCATTTGCCTCCGGGCAACACGGGTGGAGAGCCCAGCCTCAAGGCCCAAGCAGCACTTAGTCTTGGGAAAGGCTAAGCCCCACTCCTGGAGCACCTGGGAGTGGGAGCCTCTCCTCAGGATAATGATACTAATCAGTTCTGGTGAATAGAGGTGGGGAGGGGGCATCACAAAGACTATGCTTGACCCCTTGGGACCTGCCCACCAGACCCTTTTTCTATTGACTCCAGGCTGGAACTGTGTAGATAAATTCAGTGTTTATGTGTTGCTAACCTGTGCTGGTGGTGCCATCCCTGCAGAGCTGGAAGCCAATGGCAGACTCTCTAGGGCAAGAAGGCCCAGCCAGGGGGACCGTGCAGACTTTAGTCAGCAGACCTGGGTTCAAATCCAGCTGAGTCACCTGGTATATGGAGCCCTTGGCAAGATACAGGTTCCCTCTGAGCTCCAGAGCTGTCGTTTGTCAGATGGGGTCCCCAGCCTCTGCCTCACAGAGCTGTCACGGGACTAGCAAGGATTGCAGATCTAAGTCACCAAGGATGTATCAGGCCAGCAGGAAACCCGGCTGCATGGAGGGAATGGTGTCTGGCCTAATCCGCCTAAAGAAGCACAGCTCAGAACCCATCAGCTCCTGCAGGAAGACACAGCCAAGGAGGAGCTGGGAAGAATTCAGTCTCCATTCCACACTGGAGTGACCCTGGGCAAGTCTCTTACCCTCTCTGGGCCTTCCTCCCCTCATCTGTAAGTCAGGGTCCTCCTGAGGGTCCAGGCCATATGCACAAAGTGCTTAGTGCAGGGCTGGCATGGAGTCATAGTGTGAGTTGCTGTGCCTCCCAGAGGCCACTGAGCTACCACCACCACCCCAGTTCAGACTCCCTGCTGAGCACTTCCTCCCGCTCCTCTCTCAGGCTCCCTGCATTCACCTTCAGAGGAACAAGACAAGGCAGCACATTCCATTCCTCACAGAGAGGGGCAGCCCTTGTGTCTCAGCACCAGTTTTCCCTGATTGCCCAGGAGGTCTTTGCTTCGAGCGCTGGTGGCACAGCCTGCTGCGAGGCAGGTGGGGGAAGGCTGCGTGTGCAGCAGTGTGCAGGGTTGACCTTTGAAGGCCTGGCTGAAGGCAAGGTGCACATGTCTTAGGTAACTAGTGCTGCAGAGAGCAGGTGACCCCAACACTGAGGGGCTTTAAACGACAAAAATTTATCACCTCACAGTTTTCAAGGCTCAGGGTCAGGGGTGGCTTAGCTGGTGCCTCTGGCTCAAGGTCTCTCTGCCCTGGCCAGTGTGGCTAGATTGTTAGGGTGTCAGCCCATGCACCAAAGGGTTGGGGGTTTGATTCCTGGTCAAGGACATGCACTTGGGTTGCAAGTTTGATCCCTGGCCCAGGTCAGGGCACAGGGAGGAGACAACCAATCAATGTGTCTCTCTCACACCTCTCTCTCTCCTACCTTCATTCCCTTCTGCTCTCTAAAAATAAAAATAAAAACTATGCTTGGGTGAGAATTAACAACAAGAAAAGAAGTTGTAGTCGAACTGTGGCCCGGGCAGCAGTCACCCAAGGCTCCTGTGGAACTAAAGGACCCACTTCCAAGCTTGCTCACAGGCCATGGCAGGCGGCAAAGAGCCACATCCAAACCCCTCACAGGGCAGTGGCTGGACTTGGTGCCTCACTGCAGGGCTTCTATAGGCTGCCTGGAGTCGCTGTATGGCAACCCGTGATGAGAGAGAGAAAAAGATATAGAGAGAGATAGAGAGGAGAGAGAGAGATAGATAGATAGAGAGAGAGAGAGAGAGAGAGAGAGAGAGAGAGAGAGAGTCAAGTCAATCCAAGGCAGGGCCAATCTCTGTAGCCTGCTCTTGGCAGTGGCACCCCGTCACTTTTGCAGTAGTCTGCTCATGAGGAGGGATTAGGACGGGGTGGAGGACCTAAGTCATCAGGTCCGGCCCATGCCCGAGGTGAGGGGACTGCACCAGGCCAGGCCCACCAGGACAGCATCGGGGGCATCTTAGCGACCACCTGACTCAGAGGCGGGGGTGGGAAAACAGTGCCTTCATAACTTTGTTTAGAGAATGGAAAGAGCCCAAACCCAGTGTCCTCAGCTCTAAAGCTGATGTTGTGTGTAGCCCGGGACTACTGGTTAGAGCCCCAGCTTCCTCCTATGTCAAAGGAGATATCAGGAGGGGGTGAGTCCTGCCCTGGGTTGCGCTGCTGGCTGCCTCACCTAGGGGCCCACTCTGAGAGTTTTCCCAGACCTTCCCCTTTGGGGGCTCTATTTTCTGTGCCCACCACCACCTTAGGCCTTGAGGGAACTCTTTCCTGCCTGCCTCTCCCTGCCTCCCCCTGTGGTCTATTTAGAGCATGCTCTAGCCCAGCCCCATGTGGTTCCTGACTTCGTGAAGGCTGGGGATGCCAGAGAGTGCAGTAATCCAATGGCCTGTTAGCATCCTCTGACTGAATTTCTGCATTCTCACCAAGAACCCCTCTTCTGGGATCTCTGTCAACTGCCCATGACAGATGTTCTCCTGGACCCCTACATCCTCAAACTGAACCAAGAGAGACAAAGTCCAAGGCTCCTTCCACCTAAGGCACACGGTCCCAATGACCGACACTGGCAATGACATTCATGAAAACCTTACCCAGTGTCCACCCCCTGCTCCTCTCTTCAGGACACAGAACGTTATAGCCCATGACAACCACAGCATCTGCTCCTGCCACACATGGGCACCTGGGAGAGGCTTGCTCAGTGACACCAATCATCACGCGGCACTATAACTGCCCTTTCCTGCTTTTGTCCTTTTGTACCCCCAGTGAACAGTAGTTGCTCTGAAAACACGTCTGCTGAGTGAGTCTTGCAAGAGTGGAGAGGAAGGTGACCATAGTCCCAGTACTTCTGATCAAGTGACCGTGGGCAAGGCCCTGTCCCTCAGCGCCCTGATTCTCTCCTGTGCACAATGCAGATCAGAGCTTGCAAAATGCTGGCTCAGCCCCACCCAAGTTGTAGATATGTTGTTTCTGGTTCATTCAGTGTTTAATTTCATTTAAAATTAGTTACCAGCATGTAAACATTGCCTCTGTGAGCTCTAAAGACTGGTGTTCCAGGACTCATGGGTGACAAAAACCCTGGATTAGTATTCTGGCTAAGAAGTCATTTGGGCTGAGTAATGGAGAAACTGCTGTTTCTGAGGATGACACAGAGACTATAAATAGCCTCAGAGCCAGGTGAGTGCTGATACCTGCCTGTCCACCTGGGCTGAGTTGATGGTTCATCCCAGGCACTATGCTTCTTCCTGATGCCACTGAAGTCAGTCAGGAAGAGATGGCCATACAGCTGAATGTGGGGGAGGGAAGCATTTCTCTTTGAAAGAAGGTAATAATGATGCTTGGTTTTCTAAAGATGGTGGACGGAATAACACGAGTGAAGGAAGCTGGTACTTGGTCCAGGTCCTGGGGACAGGGACATCGCACCATCAATGAATAACCAGTTCTAGCTATCCAACAACATCAGATCTCAGCCTGGCCTCCAGGGCCCCCTGTGTTCCCCCCACCTCACGCTCTTCAAAGCCTTTCAGCTCATGGTCAGTGTCACAGCTTTTGCTTGAAAGTGCCCTGATCTCCGCAACTCTGGGCTGTTTTTGGCTCATTCTCCTCCTCTCCACATATTTGTGTCTCTGCCCCTCAAATGTGATCCTCCAAGAAGATATCTCCCCCGTACCTGTCTTCCACAGTCTCCTGGCTATTTCCTCAGTTTCTATCTTGCTGTGTTGCCTATTTAAGATTTGTCTCCCTTGCCTTTCTCACCCAATAACCAGCTCCTCAATGACAAATGAGAAGGCCGTGATGTATCCTTGACATACCTGATCTTGGAGTCAGACAGATTCCAAGTGAATGAAAGCAGCTCTCCCCAAGTAGGGCTGCTTATGCTTCAGTGGGTGGGGATAAACTGAGGCCCTCCAGGAGCAAGTTTGAGGGACAAGTGGTACCACGAGGGTCGGTGAGCTGAGGTGATTCCGCTCTTCCTCTTTCAAATTTACAGTAGACTCTGATACGGGGTAACCTGGAGATGAACTGGGCTGCCCAGGTGGGGCAGGGAGTCAGTGGGCTCCCCCTTCAAGTCACAATGATGAGAAAGGGGGAGGCATTTCCCAGGAAAGAGTGAGGCCCCTGATCTGGAGAGCTAGGGCTTCACTGAGTGACCGAGTCCTCTTCGACCAGGAATACAGATAAGGGGGCTGTGGACTTCCTTCCATAAAAGACCCGAACTAGCATTCTACACTCTGCTCTGCCCTCATGACATTGCTCGGGTCTGCATTTTGCTGCCCAACCTCTTCCCAGGAGTTGGTTCAGTCTGGCAGGAAAGCCCAGAGTTGGTCCCAGCTCAAGTCCATCTGGCTCCACATCTGGCTACCACCTTCTTCTCTGGCCCCTCAGACTTCTGAGCCCCTGCAACAGAGACCCATTGCTGTCTGAGCCCCAAACCTGAGCAAAGGCTGTTTAAACTCTGCCCATCCCTGGTGGCGTAGTCCTTAACAGGTGACAGACTCCTCTCTCTCATTCATTATCCTTGGAACAGATCAGAAAAAAGACAGAGTAAAGATTATCACCACACCCTTATTCTTATTCTTATTTTTCAGAGAGGAACCCGAGTTCCAGAGAGGTCTGAGAGGACTGGCACAGGCTGGTGGTGGGGACTCTAGGGTTTCCCCAACCGTGGACAGTGCTTTCCTTTATCTGGGCCTCAGTTTCCCATCTGGAGGGTACAGATGCTCTCCTAGGTCCCTTGCCTGTTAATCACTTGCTGTGGGTCTCCCAAGCCTCCCAGGCCTCTGTGAAGTCTACCTCAGCATGTGGAATCAATCCTACACCCTGCAGCTCCTCTCATTCAGTCCCCTGTCTCTTTCTGTCTTGCTTTTTCACTTTTCTCTGTGCTCCCTCTGTGCAGTCCACAGGAGGTCTGTTTTGGGGCAGAGGAAAAAGAGGCAATGTACAAAGACCCTGAGACCTCAGACCTCGGGGCTCAGTGTTGGCCCTGCCAGGTGAAAAGTTATGAACTTGGGTGCTGCTGTGAGACAGAAAGGAATGGGAGAGCTGCAGGATATGCAGAAAAGGTGTGTGTTGTTCGTTTATTCCTCCAGTCCATTCACGTATACAGCGAAGTCAGACCCAGTCCTGGTGCAGGGCTGGGTCCTGTGGGAGCATGACAGGCCCAAGCAGTTTCCAGTTTTGCAGGAAGATCTGACCTCTAGAAGCATCTGCAGGCAGGACAAGCCTCTTGGTCACCGTGGGAGCTGTCTCCTCCTACCACTCCTCACTCTAATCGGCTTCTCACTTCACCTTTCTTTGACTGACTCTCAGTGCCACTATTTCCCTTGGTCTATGTCTGCAGGACCTATGGGGGTGGAGAGAGGGGCAGGGAAGGGAGGCGCCCTATACAAATGTAGATATTTGTTACAGTCAGATAAAAACATACAGATGCTCATATTTTGGAATTAACCACGTTTTAACATTTGTTCCCTTTTTAAAGTTAATCTATTGGGACCCTTACAAAAGGGAACTGGTCCCCCTTTTGCGAGATCGTTCCTGTCCTCAGGTCTCTGGCCCTGGTGAAGTTCAAAGGACTTAAAGCTCTGCCACCCCACCAGTCGGCTGCGTTACCCACCGAGGCCTGCAGGGGTCACCCGCGAACAGGCCCGCAGGGGGCGGGCGGGGGCGGGGGCGGGGCCACGAGCCTGCCGGGCCAATAAAGGCAGCGCGCAGCGGCGTGGGACTCTTATCTCCCGGGTGCGCGTGACCTTCGCTGCCGTCTGCTCCGTTTGCACTGAGGCTCTTCCGTCTCGACCCCACCGACTCGAGTGGCTATGCTGGCGCTGCGTTGCGGCTCCCGCCTGCTCAGCCTGCGCCCTGTCCCGCGCTCCTCGCCCCTGCGCTTCCCCGCGGCTCGCCCCTGTAGCGGCGGCGGCGCCCGCGACCCCTCCGCTTCCGCCGGGAACCCGCTCGTGTATCTGGATGTGGACGCCGACGGGCAGCCGCTCGGCCGAGTGGTGCTGGAGGTGAGGCCACGACCGCACCGCGCCGCACTGCGGTGGGAGACGTCCTCAGGAGAGCCCTGCACCCAGGACCGGCGCTGTGCCCGGCTCTCTGGGTGCCCTTGTCTCCCGCTCCCGGGCTCTGGCCTGTTTCCCCACCTCTAGGAGGGGCAGCGGATTGGTCTCCGCTCTCCTCTCGGAACTTTGGAGAAGTGGAGGCGGGGGAAGGTATGTGTGGACGGGAGAGCTCAAGGTCAGGTCGTAGATGGTGAGGGCCCGGCCCACTAATCCGCCCGGGGTGAGGGGAGGGGTTCTCAGGCCGCTTGGTGTCGGAACCTAGACCTGAAACGCGAGGCGGGTATCCGGGGCCCGGGTCCTGACGGCGCGGTGGGCCGGCCTGGGCGCGCAGTGGCGGCCTTTGCCTCGGGCGAGCGGGGTCCGGCCCGCCCCCACCCGGTCTGCGTTCGGGCTGCCCCGCCCGGCTCTGGGCAGCGAGTGAGGTGTTAGGAGCACCGCCTCTCGTGTGGTGTGGGGCTGGGCAGGCAGCGGGCTCCGGCCACCAGGCGGCCCCCCGGATGCTGAGTCTGGCCAGGGTGCCTCGAGCCCAGTTCCAGCGCCAGACACCCTTCCTGTCAGTTCCGCTCCTGACTCTGGGCCGTTTTTTAAAAACGAAAGCGAGAAGCAAAGAGTCCTGAAGGTAACAGCGGGAAGGTAGCGGAAGCTCCGTGTCTACTTGAGCATAGAGGGCTCAGTTAAGCCTCAGTTTTCTCTGCTGGAACATAGAGATCACCATCCCTCCTCCCACTTCCTTTCATGGTTTGGCGCCAGCGTGGCTTTTGAAGTTGAGTGACAGAGAGACCAGCTTGGACGGGGCTCCAGCCTCTCCTTATTCCCACCCTTCTTTCCTCTTGCTGAGCCTCCGTTTCCCATCTGTGCATTGAGAAGCATGGACGGGCTCCTCCCAGTCCTGAGGCTGATGCTTTGGGCCCAGCTATATGTGGTAGCTCTTCCCAGGGAAGCAAGCCCGGGGCTCTGGTCTCCCCTGACACATTAGGAAACCGAGGCTATCTCCTCCCAGCCTTGGGTTCAGGAAGCAGCTGGCAAAAAGGACAGTTGCTTAGGCTGCCTCCTACACGGCGCCGGGAGTAACAGGAATGGAATGGCACATGGTGATTTCTCAGTCTCCCTGGCCTGGGTGGAGGTTGGGTGTGAGGAGGTTCCTTCCCTCACCTGCCCCTGGACTAACCATCTTCTCTCATCCCCCCTCTCTCCCTACAGCTGAAGGCAGATGTTGTCCCAAAGACAGCAGGTAAAGGAGGGGCAAGGCCAGGTGGGTGGGCTGCCAGGAGGGGACTAGGCAAGCAGACGCAGGATCAGATGGGAGTTCCATGTGTGCCTCCGCCACTGTGCACCTGGGACAAACTGCTCTCCCACTTGGGGCTCAGTGTTGGTCCTGCCTGTCTGGTAGCAGCCTCTGTATCAATAGAGGGCACATGTAAATTTCCCTGGGACAACTTCCTCCCTCGTGGTGTCCAATGTAACAGGCTGGTGGCTCACAACCTTGAACTCTCTACCCCGATGACCTGGTGCTGAAACAGTGATGTTTGTTTCCTCTGCCACTGAAATCAGAGAGGGAGATGACATGTCCCAGGTTATAGCCAGAGCAGATTTGGGGCAGGCTGGGGTCTTCCATGCCCTGCTTGCCTGGAGGATTCCATAGGATGCTGGCTGGAAGGAAGTACCACCCTTGGGGCTGAGTTGAGGCCTGGCCTGCTGACCTGCCTCTCCCTTGCACCCTCAGAGAACTTCCGGGCCCTGTGTACCGGGGAGAAGGGCTTTGGCTACAAAGGCTCCACGTTTCACAGAGTGATTCCATCCTTCATGTGCCAGGTACTGTGGCCTTGCCTGCTCGAGGTCCTCCTCTGTAAGGTGATAATGGGGGCCACTTCACAGCAGTGTTCTGAGGGGTGATGGTGAACATGTGCCTGGTGCTTGGAAAGTTCCTAATAGAGGGCGACTGTAATTACTCTCCTGGCTTCTCACTCTGGGAGGCTGGAACCTATCCACGCTGCCACAGCCCTTCCTGCCCCAGAAGTTAAGCAACAAGGCAAAAGGCAGGATGGCCTTGTCCAGCTGTGTTGGGAAAGTTGAACCTGTGGAGGGAGCACTGGCATTGGGTATGGACGTGTGTGGGAGGTGGGTCCTAAGGCTTCAAGAACTAGTGTATAGAGTCTGAGGGTGCCCCTGTGTGTCACGAGCCTGTGGCATGGGAGAAGAGGAAGAGGAAGAGGGAGGGAGAGCACGAACAGGAATGCGCAGGTCTGGGCATGGAGCTTCCATTTTCAGAGAAGAGCATCTCGGTTGGATGAACCTGTTTAGTCATGTGTCCTGCCCATTTGTTAGAGGCATTAGTATTGCTGTGTCAGGTTTTAGGGTAGCTGTCGACAGCAAGAACTTCCTAGAGATCAGAACCTGTGCTTTCATGGGGATTGTCCTCTGTTGGGTCAGACGCTTCCAGGGCAGGGGGCTTTGTCCTGAGCCAGTGAGCCCAGAGGCAGGGGCATGGAGGTCCCTCCGCCCTGGGGTCCGTAATCATATGATAGCCAGTGGCAGTGGGTTGGAACTGGCTTGCTAATGAGGTAAAGTAGCCCACAGGAGGGGCAGCAAGGCTGTGGCGTGGGACAGGCTTGGCCAAGTTCTGTAGCTTTCTGCTTCAGAGGCTCCCAGGAGCTGCAGGACTAGCGTCTTCTTCTGAACAGCGGCACACCAGGTGGGACTTCCAAAGTTGGAGGCTCTCGGAGGCCTGAGGTGGCTGCACCTCGGGGCCCAGGCCAAGGTTTAGAATCATCCCTTTTTGGGGACATCTTATTGGCATTTGTGGATGCTTCAGCTGGGCTGGCCAGGTTATCTCTGTAACCTGAAAAGATCCCCTCTCAGGAAAATGGCAGCAAGCTCTGAGGAGGGGACCCGTCCCTGCAAAGGCATAGGGGAGCTAGGGAAAGATTGGGACAGGGAGGGGCTCAGCATGGGAACTGGCCCTGCCAGCTGCTGCTCTCCACATTCCAGACCTGGGATCAGGCCCCTGGACACCTCTTTGTTTAAGGGTTGTGAGTAGAAAAGTCAGGGTCAGTAAGAATCCTGTCCTTGGTTGTTAAATCCTTGGAGGGTTGTTTAAAAACTTGCTCAAAAAGTGAGTCATTCGGAGATCAGGGTAGTTATTGTCAGAAAATACTGAAGCTTATTTTACTTTTGCTTATTTTTCTAATTATTTTATTAGTCCATATATTAATTGGATGGTTTTTGACCCTTTTGCCTAAGGCTTCCAGCGGGTGGGCCTGGTGGGTTGCTGGTTTCTGGTGGGGAGGGGAGTGGCTGGTGAGCAAGGGGCAGCCACTCAGAAGGTGCTCTGTGCTACAGGCTGGCGACTTCACCAACCACAATGGCACAGGGGGGAAGTCCATTTATGGAAGCCGCTTTCCTGATGAGAACTTCACACTGAAGCATGTGGGCCCAGGTGAGTGGGGGTTGCGTCCCCTGTTCCAAGTGCCCAAGCTTTGACCCAGCCTCTGCCGTGCCCGGCAGGCCTGGGGGCTGCATTTTAACCCCTGACAGCTCTGTCCGATTGTACACCTTCCTTTAGTGCTCAGTTTGCTGGGTTTGCCTAGAGCTTTTTCTTTCTGAGCTATCCATTTGAAAACCAACTCTCCTTTGGGAACTTGGTAAGGGATAGACCTTCTAGCCAGACCTCAGCATTGTGTCATCTCTAAGACTCAAGGTGCTTTGTGAGAAGCCTAGAGTCGGTGGGTCCTGCTCTGGCTCTACCTGAGAGCTTCTCAGGCCTCTCCTTCCTCTGGAAGGTGGCCGGGAGCTACTCGTCCTTGGGGCCTGGTTCTCTTCTGACTCAACTGTCCTTGATGTCATTTGAGCCATCTTCTCTTTTGAGTGACATCCAGGTGAGATGCTTCCTGGGGTAGCGTGGCTCATCCCTGCCTATTTTTCAGGTGTCCTGTCCATGGCAAACGCAGGCCCCAACACCAACGGCTCCCAGTTCTTTATTTGCACCATCAAGACAGACTGGTGAGTTCCTGTTCCTGGCTCCAAGCATGAGGGGCAGCCTTGCAGTGGAGGAGGGGTTGTGTGCTTTGGCAGGAAGGTTGTTTGGGGCTGAACTGTCTGCTCTGGGGCAGTAACCCTCCCAGGGCTGTGCATCTGTTTGAGAGAAAGAGGAAGTTCGTGAGAGGATTGAGGGAGAATATGGGTAGTTTTTGCAACTCTTGCTATCAGCTGGAATTTTCTCAGTGTGTTTTGAACACACATACAAAGTACATTCGAGAAGTGCTGCAAAACATCAGACCTCAAGGTGGCCTGTCCTAGAAGCCGTCCCTGCTTGCCCGGTGTAAGCTGTTGTTCCCCAGGCTTATCTGGACTATGGAGTGCACTTGGGAACCACTGTGGTAGACGTGTGGGTGTCACCTGTTGTCATCAGGCATGAGCAGAGGCCTGCAGGCCGCCCAGTCCCTTAGAGCCCCCTTTTTCACATGCCTATGTATAGGGATATCTTCCCAGCAAGGGATGCATTTCTCTGCCAAAGATCCTGTGTCCCAGTCCTAGGGCATCTGGGGTGGAGGGGACAATAGCTGACCAAGGGCTAAAGACTTACTAAAGACCATTTCTGAGGACTTTGGGGAGACCTGGGTGAGGGTAGATACTAGTTGTCTCCAGCCTCCAAGCCAGAAGGGCCTGGTTGTCGGTCTGGGCAGCTGGTTACTGGCTCTGCCTGC
Organism: Lasiurus borealis; assembly: GCA_004026805.1. NCBI lineage: Eukaryota > Metazoa > Chordata > Mammalia > Chiroptera > Vespertilionidae > Lasiurus > Lasiurus borealis. The sequence goes on along the minus strand of PVJN01002319.1, from coordinate 6,778 downwards.
TCTTAGCTCTGTGGAACCCTTACTGGGCCCTGCAGTTCTGCCCTTGGCTGACTGGCCGTGGCCCTGCTGGCGCTGGACAAAGCTGCTCTTTAGATTCTTGGAACTCTGTCAGGTAGAGGACTGCTTAGGACTCAGTTTCACACACTTGTTACCCTGGCTCTCATCTCATGACTTAAAATAGTCCCATTTATTCCTTTCAAGTGGTTCAGTATTCTGAGCACAGCAAGATTAACTCCCTTTTCCTGGGTGAGGTTACAGGCCCGGTCCTACATGTGGAGCCCTGGAAGGAGGCATCCTTCACTGTACTCGGGGAGCTCAGCAAGGCTGGTTGTTACGGGAGCACTGGGGAGCAGCTCCCACTTCTCAGTGTGCGTCCCTTTCAGAATGGCTGTTTCTGGTACATAGTGCCATGAGCAGGTGACCGTGATGTTGACTGACATTGCACTACTCTTGCTTCTGTCCACCTGGCTCACCTGTCCTCACAGGTTGGATGGCAAACATGTTGTGTTTGGCCACGTCAAAGAGGGCATGGATGTTGTGAAGAAAATAGAATCCTATGGCTCCAAGAACGGGAAGACATCCAAGAAGATTGTCATCACGGACTGCGGCCAGTTGAGCTAACTCCTGTGGCCAGGGCACTAGGCCTGCAGCAACTGTACCTGAATGTTGACTCACCAGGTGGCTGCCTCGGGCTCCCAGTGGAGGCACCTGCAGAATTGCCTGTGCTTGCTTCAACACCATGTGCTTGAGGGAGGCATCTCGGACGTCAGAGCTCCCTGGGCCCCCAGGCTGCTTCCTCAGTGCCTGCCCTGTCTGGGCCCCCATTGTGGACATCATGTCACTACTCATCAGGTATCAGTTGTGGCTGTCTAGCCCAAGTGCATACGTGCCTTGGACATTGAGGGTTGGTGATGGGTTCTGATTTCTGCCTTTTACTTGATCAAGGGGGAAAGCCAGATTCTGAAAAAAAAAAAAAAAAGACTGAATGTCTGTAGTGGTATCTTCCTGATAAGAATAATTTAGTTAACAAGACTACCTGGAGATAAAGCTGTGACACTAACAACTCCATGCTGTGAGGTGGCCCTGGCCACAGACCTCCAGCGTGTGGCCTCTGGAATCCAGGCAGGGCTTTTCTGAAGGGTCTCATGGCCCCAGCCTGACCCAGCCCCTGTGAATCCTGGCAGCTTGCTGCTATTTTCTGAGGAGAGTCTGGGGCGGAAGCAGATGAACCTGGGAACCAGGCCATTGCAAGCTGAGCCTAGTCGATGTGAATCCCTGGGTAGAAACCAGAAACGGCCCATGAGTGCCGTGAGCTCTGGAAGAAAATGTATTTCCTGGTGGGCTTTGGTTTGTCTATTTAATAATTTAATCAGTAATTTGAATCTACTGATTATATGTATAGTAGACTTCAGAGATATGTATTTGTGTTCTCCTTAACTGTGAAAAATAAACCCTATTTTCTATAAAGACTGGTGTGTGTGAGCTGCCTTTACTGAGTTACCTATGTCTGCTACTATGCTGAGGGCGTTTCCACGGACTGTCAGTCACCCCAGCCACCATGAAGGTGTTACTCCCCTCCTGTTTTACAGGTGAAGGAATGAGCTCAGACATCACCCACAGCCTTTCCAGGAGCATTGCTTCCACCCAGCATGCCAGCTGCCCTTGGTGACAGCCTCAATTTTCCTCAGCTCACAGGGGAACAGTAGCACTAACCACCAACGGATGCATGCAGAGTGTGGCACATCTTAGCAAGCACTTAGGCAAGGACGATACTTCCGTGTGTCAGGATTTTAGAGGGGAAGGCTCGATCATCTAAGGTTAGGCATGGACTTCACTATATGAGATATGCCATTTACATTTGTAATAGCTTCTAGGTGCTTGTAGGGTAAGAGGAAGACTAAGAGTGTCCCTCACCAGCCAGTGTGGCACAATTTATTCATATTGTGAAAGGAATTGTTTCACACTGGGTTCCCCAAGTCAGATTATGTGTGTTCACATGCCCTTATAATCATCTTGAGGTGTCTGTGGCTGGATTGGGTCACTGGGAGGATGGGGCTGTGAATCAGGTTTTGTGGCGTCACAGGTTGACACAGTCACTGGAGTCTTGGCTAGATTGGGTCATATGTCATGGAGAGTTTTCATGAAATCAGAGTTCAGCTGCATGGGTTGGGAGCTCAGCCCACCCAGCAGTTTTTAAACAATGATAGCCTTAGGGGTCCTCAAAGTAGAACAGTGGGGAGAGAAGAGGAGGGGCTCCTGAACCTCATTTTCAACCAGGTTCTTCCAAATTTTTTGTTATTAGGGCTCTGAAACAATTTCATTTGAAGAATGGTAATTTGAGCTGAATAATAATTGGTAATTGCTCACCCAGTCCCACATTTTACAGATGAGTAAACTGAGGACACAAGGAGTCAAGGGGAGCCTGTGAGTCACCAGGCAGAGCAGGGTCTGGGACTCCAGACCTGCCAGTCCCAAGGTAGGTTCTGTGGGAGCTTTTCAGAATACACAGGCCTCCATCCTCGGGTCACACACATCTGAGGTCACGGCTTCAGTCCCTGCAGTTTCCCCTTGACCCCCTTGGAACTGGGAGGCAGAGGTGTTATTGATAAGCTTGAGGAGTGCCCCGCCCTTGAGGTGTGACTTGATGGCACGTGGTGATTTCTGAGGTGGTCTCAGTGTGTGGTGTGTCCATCCAGGGGAGTCTGCTCTATAGGGACAGGGCCAGTATGCAGGAATTTCCTGAAAATGGGTCCATTTACCCAACTCCCTTCCCAGCACCCTGCACAGGAGCCAGAGCCTCCTCTTATATGAGCAGAAGCCTAAGTAATACACAGGAAGGACACTGACTACTGGCGTGAGGTCCCTAAGGCATGAAGGGGCAGTGAGTCATGCACATACTCTCAGAAATTAATCATGTGGTGCTGTGTAAACACCTGTGTAAATATCTGGAATCACATTTTTCTCAGACATTTCATAATGACTTCATTGCATCATTTGCTTACAGTAAATTTTATACGTTTTAAGTGTATAGTCAATGACTTTTGACAAATTCATACACTAAGAAACCACCACTCAAGTTATAGGACATTTCCATCTCCAGAAAGTGACCTTTCTGGCCCTCGAAAGCCGCTACTGAACGAGAGATTAATTTTGCCTCCTCTAGGCCTTTTTAGTCAATGCAATCATATAAGATTTACTTTTTGTGCCCAACTTCCTAGTGTAGCAGGGGTGAGAACAGAGAATTTCATAGCCCTTGGGCTCTGTGGGATGCTGGGCTAGGATGAGCAATGTTCACTGATGTTTCTCGGGCTGGTAAGGTCTAAGCAAAGCTCCCAGAATCACAGGGGCTGATGAAGAATGCAGATCTCCAGGCAGCCTCTGACACTTGCTGAATACAAAGTTCTAGGATGGCATCTAGGAATCTGAATTTTAAAAATAATTCTGCTAGAGTGGGAATATGTGCGTGTAGGCCAGAGAGGCAAGATTGAAAGGTCATGGCTCACCACTCAAGTCGTTTACTTCTGGGCACATACTTGCTGGATGCTCTGCAGATCTGAGTAAGATCCTCCACTTATAAAGATGCCTCACCTGAGGAATCATCACTCTTGGAGGCAGCTGTGCCCTTTATAGTCCCAAGGGCAGCTGCCACTGCCTCTGCCGTGGGCCACATTTGAGGGAGGAGTCCCATGGTAACGCCTCAGCTCTTCCTTTGCCATAACAGAGGAGGGTCTGGTTTGGGTGGGCCCATGATGGAGAGAATTTCTCAGTGAGTGAGAAATGGGACCAGAAGTCTGGTCCATGTTCAAAGTCCACTGGAACAGGGTAGATAGAGAAAGTCTTGGTTCCACTATACACCCCAGATCCATCTCAGCTTTTAGAATTATGATGATAGTATTATTATTTATTATTATAATGTAACGGTTCACCTGGCTGGGCCACAGGGTGCCCAGACACTTAGTCGAGTATTATTCTGGTTGTGTGTGAGGATGTTTCTGGGGGAGATTAAAATCTGAAGAAAGTAGGCTGTCTTCCCTAATGTGGGTGAGCTTCATCCAGGCAGCCAGCCAGTGAGGAGGAAAAAGGGAACTCCTTCTGCCTGTTGAACTGGGATGCAGCTTTCTCTCCTTTGGACTCGAACTGAAGCATCAAGTCTTCCTGGGTCCTGATCCTGCTGACTTTTGGACCTGAAGTTACCACATGAGTCCTCCTGGTTCTCAGCCCTCTGGACTTGGACTGGAACCACTGGTCCTGGCTCTCAACTTGCTGCTGGCTGCAGGTCCTGGGACTTCTCAGCCTCCATAATGCATGAGCCAATTTCTTGTAGTAATTCTCTTTCTCCCTCCCCCTGCACCTCATATTGGTTCTATTTCTCTGAAAAACCCTGGCTAATACACATATACTAATTTCTCCTATTTGTAAACCAAAATGTACTTGTAAAAATTCAGGTGTTGCATAAATAAGTCATATAGACAATTAAATGACCTATAGCCCTATTGTAGTAATTGATAGGGGTATCTGCCTTTGCTTAGGATGTAGAAAGCTGAAAAAACCATCATTTCTACCCCAATAAAAAGAGAAGCCTGAATAAGTAACAAAGTCATAACTTGCTTTGAGTTCATCAGAAAGGCAACCAGGTCACATGAGTTCCAAAGAGGGACAAAGCCCTGGAGGGAGAGAGAGGACACGAGGAAGGTGTGGCCAGGGGACAAGTGGGTAAGACAAGTGGGTAGAATGAAGTCAGGTGAAATTTTAATGAATTGCTAAAGGCAAATGGGCTGGTATGTCCGTCTGAAATAACTGGGGCTCTCCATGGGTTCACTCACAGTCCAGGTCTCTCCCCGGGCTCACTGGATCCTCAGGAGAAAGGCTGTGCATGGGAGAGGGCCCAGGAGAGCCTGCCTTGGTGTGTAGGCCATGGTGGTTTCAGCTTCTGGAGAAAGACATGAAGCCATGCTTACTCCCCAGGTGCTTCTCTCCTATGAAGCAAAATTCTTACTCCACTGGAGAGGACAGTGGTCCCTTCACCCCTGAAAGAAGTAGAAGTTCACTGTGGCTGGGGGCAAGGTTAGAATAAAGAACTATAATTTTTGGGGAGGGGCGAGAGAACATCCAGAGCCCAACAGCCTATACTGATAACCAACCAGAAATCAGCTGCCACTGGGGAAAGGGCAAACGCTCACGGAAGACATGCCTAAGGCTGAGGCTGGACCAGGACCGCAGCGAGCCTTCCTGTCCCACTCTAGCCTGGTCTATTGCTCAGAGAGAAATGAAGGCACAGAGAGAGATAACCTTGTGTGTTGCAGAAAGCTGCAAGTAGAGTCCAAACACTGAGAAGAACCCTGCCACACCCCAAGCGCCAGGCAGCAGTGGCCCACATTATAGAAATCAGCACCTGTGGGACTCCAAAGGTAAGGATACCAACACCAGAACCAGCCCAGTGCTACACCTGACAATCAACTCAATGCCTCACAACAAAGACCCAAAGTAAGCAACAGCGTACCTATTTTCTAGTGTGCACACACTATATTGCTGTCTCTCCTATTGTACAACAATGTTCAGTGTTCAATGAAAAAAATTAGAAGTCACAAAAGAGGAAGGAGAAAACCAGTAAATAAGTAAGGCAATCAACATAATCAGATTTGGATCTAACCCTGCAGGACAGGGACATTAAAATAAATATGATTAATATGTTAAAGAATCTAGTGGGAAAGGTGGGCAACATGCATGAACAGATGGAGAATCATTTTAGCTAATAGAAATGATACAAAAGAGTCAAATGGAGATCCTACAAAAAAGGATACCAAAAATGAAGAATTCCTTGATAAACTCAACAGTAAACTCAGCACTGCTGAGGAATATGTCAGTGATTTTCCAAAGGACTATGATTTCCCAAAGATGTAATACCAAAGAGCAGTCAACAAAAGAAAAATTAGATAAGTTGGACTTCACCACTATCAAAATTTAAAATATTTGTGCTTCAGAGACACCATCAAGAAAGTGGAAAACACTCTACACAATGAGAGAAGATAATTGCTGTGATGGTATGTAAGGTGGCCCAGCAGCTTTGGGAAACAGCCCTGGCAGTTCCTCAGATGATTAGACATAAAGTTAACACATGACCCAGCAATTCCTCTCCTGGGTATACACCCAAGAGTAATAAAAACATGTCCACATGGAAACTTGCACACAAATGTTTATTGTAGCGTTCTTGATAATGGTCACAAAATGGAAACAACCCAAATGTTCATGGTGGGAAGGTGAACCCACAAAATGTGCATAGCCACCCAGTAGAATATTATCTATAATAATAAAAGTGTAATATGCTAATTTGACTTGGTTGCCAAACAGCAGAACAACCGTCCAGATGATATTTCAGACAAAGCCATGGCTCCAAGGGCTGAGCCCCTTGCATGAATTTTGTGCATTGGACCTCATATGAAATATCTAGGACAGGAAAATTGATAGGGACAAAAGATTAGTGATTGCCTAGGGCTTATGGGGAGATAAGTGGGTATATGTACGATATGAGTTTTCTTCAATAGGATGATAAAAATGTTCTAAAAATCAACTGTTCTGATGGTTGTAGATATCTATGAATATACTAAAAGCCATTGAATCTTACACTTTTATATAAGTGAGTTGAATGACATGGGAATTATCCTATCCATTAAAAGACCAATATGCAAATTGACCATCACTCCAACACACAAGATGGCCACCCCCATGTGAACATAAGATGGCCAGCAGGGGAGGGCAGTTGGGGGCAATCAGGCCAGCA
>PVJN01002318.1:0-121253 GCA_004026805.1 Lasiurus borealis | reverse complement strand
GACATCCCTCTCACAACCCAGAACTGCTGGATCCCAACTGTTCCCCTGCCTGCCTTCCTGATTGCCCCTAACCACTTCTGCCTGCCAGCCTGATCACCTCCTAACCACTACAATGCCAGCCTGATTGATGCCTAACTGCTCCCCTGCCAGCCTGTTTGCCCCTAACTGCCCTCCCCTACAGGCCGGTCTGCCCCAACTTCCCTCCTCAGCTGGCCTGGTTGCCCCCAACTTTCCTCCTCTACAGGCCTGGTCACCCCTAACTACCCTCCCCTGCAGGCTTGATTCACCCCCAATTGCCCTACCTTGCAGACCTGGTCTCTCCCAACTGCCCTCCCCTGCAGGCCATCTTGTGGTGGCCATCTTGTGTCCACATGGGGGCAGTCATCTTTGACCACATGGGGGCAGCCATCTTGTGTGTTGGAGTGATGGTTAATTTACATATCATTCTTTTATTAGATAGGATTAGATAGGATAGAGGCGTGGTGCACACGTGTGGGCTGGCTGGTTTGCCCTGAAGGGTGTCCTGGATCAGGGTGGGAGTTCCCTTGGGTTGTGGGGTGGCCTGGGTGAGGAACCTGTGGTGGTTTGCAGGCTGGTCACACATCCCTGGTGACCCAAGCAGAGGCCCTGGTATCTGAGATTTATTTATCTTCTACAATTGAAACTTTGTAGCCTTGAGCAGAGCCAAGCCTCCTGCTCACTCTGTGGCCTCAGCTATTGTTGTTGAGATTTATTTATCTTCTATAATTGAAACTTTGTAGCCTTGAATGGAGGCTAAGGCAGGCCAGGGCTGATGAAGCTTGGCTTCCTCCATCACCAGGGAGAATTCAAGCCTCCTGCTCTCTCCAGCTCCATGGCTGCCACCATTTTTTGTTGGGATTTATTTATCTTCTATCACTGAAACTTTGTAGGGCCTCCCAATGTTGGAATCTTAACCTAGTGATTTTTCTGATTGTGCCTCAGTATTTTCCATCTCTGTCCCATATTTTTCTAGCTACCTGGTGCAGGAAAGGTCTCATGAAAATCATTTCTCAGTCTCAGTAAAGGGAGTTTACCACTGGTATTTGGACTGCTCTCTTGTTATCATAGAAACAATAAAAGAGGCTTTACTGAGCTTCTCTACTGCAACCACAGGCTAACAGTGACAGTGGACACAAACAGTCCTGAAAACCAATTCTCAAATTTCTATTTGAACTAAAAGGAAGAAATCAAACACATTAATGTGTCAGACTGGGGATTTAACCTGAGAAGAAATAAAAAGCCAGACAGAAATAGAAAAGTAAGAATGAACATAGGAAATATAAAGGGAAATATCACCTGTATAAATTAGATTAACACTGTGCCCTCTGGTCATTTTTAGATTTCACATTTCTGATACATCCACCTGTTTTCCTCTCTTCATTTCTTCTGTGTCACTACAGCCTCCTTTCAGGCACCAATTAGAAAAATAATCTATAACGTTATTAACTAAAAATGGGCAGTTATACACACAGGCACATACATACACACATACATATGAAGTCATATTAACAATTATTTAAGTACACTAGAGGCATATTATTGAAATATATAATCCTTCTTGCAGTATTTCTCAGGGCACTACTGGCATTTTGAGTGAAACAATTATTAATTGGATACACTATCCCACACATTGCATGATTCTTAACACTTCTGCCTTTGCCACCATATCCCAGTAGTTGCACTTATTCATTGTGACAATCAGAAAAAACCTTTAGGCATTTCAAAATCTCCCCTGGGAATGGGCAAAACTTCCCCAATTGAGGAATACTGGGACTGAGAACACTTTAGGTCCAACTCAGAGAAATTATGAATATTATAGATTCATATATTTTACCAGAGGCCCAGTGAACAACATTCGTGCACTGGTTGGGGGTTCCCTCAGCTCGGCCTGAGCCCTCTTGTAGTCCAGGACTCCTCGGGGATGTCCGATTGCTAGCTTAGGCCTGCTCCCTACAGTCGAACATCCCTTGAGGGGTCCTTAGAGTTGGCCAGCCGTGAGTCCAGCTTCTGGCTGAGTGGCACTTCCCCTGTGGGAGCACACTGACCACCAGCGGGTAGCTCCTGCATTGAACATCTTCCCCCTGGTGCTCAGTGCATGTCATAGCGACTGGTCGGTCTGTCATTCAGTCAGTTTACATATTAGGATTTTATTATATAGATTTCAAGACATTTATTGAATTTCTGTCATGTGCAAGGCTATGTGCTAGTTGCTAGAAGGTACATTCAGGAATACAAACTTTGCTCTGTTGGAGCATGTAGGATGGTGAGAGACAGATATTGATGCTTAGCCAGGAATACTGGGAGGGAATAAGTACTGGAGTTGAAGCTCCAGGAGTTAGGTCTTACTCCCCAATATCTTGCCCCATGGGGACTTCTCTGGTCTCCAATTAGGGCTTTCATCTCTAAAATGAGGACAATAATTCTCCTAAGATTATGAGTATGATTAATTGAAACATCCTGAGGAAGACTATCAACCCAATATTTGGCATATCCCAGGTCTGCAATTCATGCTTTTAACAAAAGTAAACTACTTTAGTTGCAAAATAAAGGCAATAATTAATATCTGCTATGACATTCCAAGGGTATCATAAGGGCAAGTGGGATAAATTAGTAGAGAAACACAGGCTATTATTAGCATCAACAGAGGTATGTGGCATGAATGCCACTCTGAATTTTTTTTATCCCTTTATTTTTTTGTCAGTGGGCTATACTCATAAAGGCAAAGTGCTCCAAGGAGTATCTCTCTCCATTTAGTCCTTAGAAAAGGCATGGATGGAAAAATAAGAAGTGATAGAATGCATTTTTTTGTCCTGAAGAAATAACCATTGTTTTGATAAGACACTTTAAATGCTATTAACATGCACCCATTTTTTTCCTTTGGATATATGTTGCAGAAAATACTGTTTAAAGTGAATGTGGACCGGTCTATGCACCAATATTTTGTGAAAAAGACCATAGCTATCTTTCAAGTAAATAGAGTTCACAGCAACTTGTTCACAGCAATGTGATAGATGCTCTGACTCATATCTGCTTGGCTCACCTGTAAATGAACCTACAGCTATGGTGACCATTCTCAGTGCACTGACAATTTCCAACTTCAAATGCCTGTTATCACTGCTTCTCCAAAGAATACCCTCCCTGGAAACATGAAAGCTTGCCAGCCTGGGTTTTGGGGAGCCTACAATATCTGAGGCTAACTGCCCCTAGGCACTACCTTCAATCCATGAGTTGGTGAGTAAATATTTTTATCAAATGTTGTCCTTTGATGGAAGAACACTTCAAATGTACAGCAACCACACTAAGATTAATCAAATAATTGTAGAGTAACATATTTTTAGGAGGTGAATACTAGGTGTACCGGTTAATAATGCGATTTTGTAATCAAAGAAAACACAATAAGTTCAAGAGAAACATCAAAAGTGAGTTATTCAAAGTAATGTCCATCGCTAGCTACACATTTCCCCCATCTTTCAGATAATTTGTAGATACCATCCCAATAGAACTTTTCTTGTTTTAAGGCAAACCATTCAGAGACCCAATTTTCTACTTCTTCCTATGTTTTGGAGTGCTGCTCAGAAAGTGCATGTGCCATTGATCAGAACAAGTGGTAATCTGAAGGAGCAAGGTCTGGTGAATACAGCAGGTGGGTTAATATTTCCCAGACAAGGTCTTTTAATGTATCTTTAACTGGTTTTGAAGTGTCTGATGGTGCATCATCATGAAGCAAAATTACTTTGCCGTGTCTTCTGGCCCATTCTGGTTGTTTTATGATCAAAGCGTGCTTTAATTGACCTGGACGTTTTTTGTCTTTCACATAGAAATCATCACTTTTAAAACATTTAAACCAACATTCACAAGTATCTTGAGATGGAGCATGTTCACCATAAGCTTCCTGGAGTATTCAGCAGCACTTTTCTCCAAAACAAAGTAATGAATTAAAACTTCCAGCAAATGCTCTTTTTTTGGCATGAAATTTGACATTTTTGAACATAAAAATATCTATGATGTTAATACCTACAGAAAATTTGACATATGAAGTTTTAAAGCTTCTTGTCAATACAACAAAATAGCATACATATCAAATCGCATATATATATAAAATCATATGTGTAACTCCTTCTATTGAAAAAAATCTGCATTATTAACCTACTCCTGTTGATGTGCTTTGGAGCATTTTGGGTATGATATCGGTCCAGATGTGGCAACGAACTAGCAAAGAAAGCAGAAATTAACAATGCAGGCATGATTTGCATAATAATTAAATTTCTACAGGACTTGGTGTTTTCTCAGAATGCAGGAGGTCAATCCGGACTCAGTCTTGTTAATTTTTTCTATCATCCCTCAAAAAAACTAAAACCAAAACAAAAAACACATTCCATCAGCCTCAGAAATTTTAAATTGTCTGCTAATACCTAGGTAGGCATGATTCCGTGCTACAATACAACTTTAGAATTTTTATTTTGATGTGATGAATGTTTTTAGCCAGTTCACAGAAACCTACAGTATTATCATTAATATCTGATACCTATGAATTTCAAAGTTTATTAGAAAAACTATGTAAATGTGTGACAGAAAAAGGACATTACTGGAATAGTGAAATCTGAGTAAAGTTGATAATTTAGTTTAAAAAACATCAATGCAGTATAGGAAATACAGTCAGTAATATTGTGATAACTATAAAGCAAAGGGGAAACAAGGCTTTGACCTGGCTAGGGTTAGACAGTAAAGGACAGCTCCTCCCATAAATGGAATATCTGCTGATTTAGGCATTTTACTTGAAGGGAAATTATAAAATCTTAGCAATTCTCTTTTTTAATTTATTTTTTACTTATTGTGGATACTATTATAGATGTTCTCTATTCGCCCCCTTTGCCCACCTCCACCCAGCCTCCACCCTAAGTTTCAATTCCCTACTCCTACCTGGTTCAACAGACTGGTGGTGTTTTCATCTGAGTTCAGGGCATCCTGGGAATTTGCAGGTTGGCTCCCTGATTCGCTGTCATTGCTCTGTGACTAAGGATGGTGTTTGCATCTTTGGTATTCACCAACCCACTCTGACTTGCAGTTCTGGCTCTTCATGAATGGATGCTTTGCCTGAAATTGGGAAGCGCCTTCTCTCTTCCCCTTGCTCTCTTCTCCCTTCGCTACCTTTTCTTCTTGTTCAGGCCTACTTTTTAAATATATATATATATATATATATATATATATATATATATATATATATATATATAATTGATTTTTCTACAGAGAGGAAGGGAGAGGGATAGAGGGTTAGAAACATTGATGAGAGAGAAACATCGATTCAGCTGCCTCCTGCACACCCCCTACTGGGGATGTTCCTACATCCAAGGTACCTGCCTTTGACCGGAATCAAACCCAGGACCCTTGAGTCCACAGGCTGATGCTCTATCCACTGAACCAAACTGTCTAGGGCTTGTTCGGGCCTACCTTTGAGAGCTCTCCCCACTGGCAAGTCTTTTCAAACAGTCTGCCGGCCTCTCTAGGTCTTCAGCTACTAAAGATACTTTGCCTTGCTACTCAGGAGCATCCTCTGTGATCCCTTAAGGCCCAAGTCTTGTGCTCACATTTATAGAAGAAAAGGAACAGCAATTTAGCCTTTAACTATTAACTTGCCATAATAGCTGGCTTTACCAAGAGCATCTCTAACGCTCAGAGTGATAAGATACGGCCCAACTCCATTTCAGGGGATGCTGAGGGCTTAAGAATATTGTCTTGTAGGAGATAAAAAAGGCTTACCTTTAGTATCTGTATCCAGCAAGGTCAAACATTTTGTTTCTTTGCTTGCTTTAGCTCACAGATTTAATTTTAAAAATACACATAAAAAGGATTGCTTATTGGAGAGAAACCAAGATGGCAGCATAGGTAAACATCTAAACTGCTGCCTCCCACAACAATTTCAAAACTACAACTAAAAGACAAAATGGACATCATCCAGAACCACAGGAAATCTGGCTGAGTGAATAAAAAAATATGATGAACGAAATAAACTGGTGAATATAATAGAATCAGGGGCAGAGAAAGGGAGTGGACTCAAAATTCTCAGGTGATAATGGGTGTCGGGGTGTAGGGAGAGACTGGACAAAAATTGTCCACCTATGGATGAGGACAGTAGGGGGGTTAAGGGCAGAGTGTGTGGTGGGAATGGATGGAGAGGAGATATGGGGTAAAAAAGAGGAACAATTGTAATAATATGAACAATAGATTTATTAAATTTTTAAGAAGGATTGGTTATTTATGTTTTACAGAATGGAAAAGCTCATATAGCTGTAAATCAATCTTTTAGTATTTCACTTAGATTGTATATTGTATGAAATAATTATTTGATGAAAAACTAGAAAATGAAACTCAACAATTAAGGCTTCTTGGACAAAATATCTAAAGGAACTCTTTTTAATGGAGAATGAAGATTTAACATTAAAAATTGCTTTTCCATGTGAGTAAAAATGAAATTAAAGTTCCCTTGAATTTGATTTTACTTCTATTGAATGACCTTTTTCCAGGAATTCACATTACATTTAGGCCTGACTGGGTACTGACTAGCTAAGGTAATTTATTAGAACTTTACAAACAGAGCAGATGTAAGGCTGATAATATTTGTTTTGTTTAAAAAAAAAAGAAAAAGAAAATTCTGCTCTCAGTGGTAGAGATACCAGATTTCTTCCAATCCCCAACAGACTACTATTAGAAATATGGCAAGGGGCTTTAATTCTTTAACACTCAGCTAACTTATTTTAAAAACACAAATAGCATTGCAAGCTTATTAGCAACATGCATTTTATAATGAAGCAAGACTGAAGAAAGTGTTTGTTTTTTTTTAAAGGCTACTTAACAGAGTTTACAAGAGAATTGTAAACTTGAAGAAAGCCAGACACAGGGGAAAGGAATGTAGTAAAGACAAACGTGGTTAATTTTGCCATGTTTGTCTTGGAAAGTCTTAAAGGATGCTACAGAGTAATTATGCTTAATCTTTTTCAGGTCATGGACCCTTTTGAGAATTTGATGAAAGTTATGGACTGTCTTCCAAGCCAGGAAAATGCATATTACACCAATTTTTGCTATCAGTTTACAGCAATTGTACAACATCGCATCCCTCCAGGAGCCAGCACTGTAAAGAGAAACAGAAGTTGCAGATTTTGAAGAAGAAATGGCAGTTAAAGGCCAGGAGGAAATTTCCTATCTGAATATATATTTCTTTTTTCTTTCACTTAGAGAAAGTACATCTCAGGTTTAATGGTGTTAATGAAGCTTATGTGAGTGAGGAATACAGTTAAGTGTCTAACACAATATTCACAAAGATGTGTGGTGAGGAAAAATAGTAATTTCAGTTGGAGTTTCATTAGGAGGACCAAGGAGGTGCTGCATAATTGCCTGGGCTGAGATTAGATTTCTGAACCAATAAGGACTACACAGTTCCAAATGGTAAGAGCATTACGCTAAGTGAAATAAGCCAGTCAGAGAAAGATAAATACCACATGATCTTATTCATTTGTGGATTATAATGAATAACATAAATTGATAAACAAAAACAGATCCAAAGACAGAGAAGCATCGATCAGACTGTCAAACCTCAGAGGGAAGGTAGGGGAAGGAGGGGTAAATGGGAGAGATCAACCAAAAGACGTGTATGCATTCATATGGGCCTAACCACTGGACACAGACAACAGGGGGTGAGGGCATGAGTAAGGGGGGTTGGAGAGGTAATGGGGGGATAAGGACACATATGTTATACCTTAATCAATCAATAAATTAAAAAATATAAGAACTACCTATTCTGTTGTCTGTGTCAATGACTTTGTTTGTTTGTCTTGTTTGTTCATTTGTTATTGCCAGTTGTATACAGTATGGTGGTTGCCAGAGGAAAAAATGGATGGGGGTAGTGAAGGTAGAGGGGTTTGAGTGTATGGTGGTGGAAGGAGGTTTGACTTTGGGTGTGGTACACACAATGCAATGTCCAGATAATATGTCGTAAGATTGTATCTTTGAAACGTATATAGTTTTATGAACAAATGTCATCCCAATAAATTGAATGACCATAAATGTGAAAAGTACTACCCATTCATTAAGGTTTTTAAATGTTTTACTTTCCTTTGTAAGTTATCAAATCACATTGTTTAATTAATTATTTTCTTGACATCATTACAACCTCTTCGTTAACTTCGCATGTGGTCTGACAGGAAGCCCTTCACACACCCAATAGTGCTCTACCGCTCCCACTTTTGAGACATGTACCAGAGGCTGGTTTAATGGATCTTGATGCTGCCCTTTATGTATTCCAGCTCCATTTTAAACCAGTGTTTTGGGGGAACCTACAAGGTCCATCCCTTGCCTCTTCCTAGGACCTGTCTATTGTTTTGGCTTCCGAGAACCTGGCTCTATTTCATGTATTTATAACCTACCACCGCCTACTTTGTGTGGTTGTTGACCTCAGCTCCCCGGCAAGGTCTTTAATCCAGCTTCTAGAAACAGAATAGGTCCTATAAATAGCTCCGATTTAATATTTTAAAGATCATTACATGCTCTGAAAGCATAGCGTTCACAGGTAGAGAAAAGCTAGCCTCAGATTTTCATTTCTATTTGCATTGCATGTAAGAGGAGCACTTAATCATTGTGAGATTCACTGACATGCTCCACCGTCCTCACACACTCCATGTGCAGGTGAGGAGTCAGACCAATTCTCATTTCCTCCCAAATTCTTAAAAGAGGTAACTCAGCTTTATTAATGTGAGGACAAATGGAAATAATTCTGGGAAATTAATGCTGCAAATGAATGCAATTTCAGAGCTCGGTGAGTACATCATAGGCGTATTATTTTTACGCTGTATGGGATGTTATGTTCATCAGTTTTGATTCCTACAGAAGGCTAGGAATAATCTCTCTGCCAATTTTGCATGATAACCTGATGACCTGGCACTTTTCCTAAGAGGAAAAGGTATCGTTGCAGATCAGGATGCTATAATCTTTTAAGACCTGTTCTGCTAGAATATCCCCGGGCGATGGAAAAGGATTTGGCTGTTAAGTTTTCTGACATAAGCAAGAGATGTAGCATTGCACCTGTTTGTTTCTGTCTTTCTCTCTCCTCACAAACACGGATAAACAAATAGAAATAATATACAAAAATATATATTACACCAAGCATTGTACAAGGTCTGAGGCATATCAATGGTAAAAACACAAGGCCTGCCTGCATAGAGCTTTTTTTCCCAGTGGCTAAAACGAAGAACATAAACAGAGGGATTGTCCTTCAGTAAGTAGAAGGCAAGACTGTTGCTAAAATGTAATGGTGGGGAAGAGGAGATGCAGTGCTTTCATAATGTAGTGGTGGGAAGAGGAGGGAATTCCCACTTGATATTTTTTTTTCAATTAAGTGGGAAGTGAGGTAATATGCTCAGAGTAAGAAGCGAGGATTCGAATAAGGAGATTTAAAGAGAAAGGTGATTTTGGAGACTGGAGAACTATAAAGTTACTTGGCTGTGCGAAAAAGGCCCTGTTTCAGTTTGAGTGAATGAAATTAAGGCAAAACCAACTTGCCAGATTTCTTCCAGCAAAGTTAAGTGGCCGTGATGCAGGAATGAAAAAGGCAAATGGTTGGCTTACACAGAGTAGGGATTTTATCAAAGTACATATAGTTAAAGAAGGAGCAACGGGATTCAGCTAATCATAAAGGAAAATGACGAAAATAGGAATGGTGGGTAAAGAGCTATACTTAGAAACAATGGGTTAGAGGTGGTAAAGATTCTACTGTATTAGAGAGAAGAACTTGAAAGGAAAAAAGGCTATGCTGAGGGAGTGGGTGTTTGCACGTTTGATGTTGGAGTTAGTGCAGTTTTTGAGGATTTATTCAGGCTGTGATGTGGAGGAATAGGTCAATGGTGATGGGAACAATCAAAGAACTCAGGGTGAGTTCTGGCCACATGGATGTTGAAATTTCCAGGAATGATAAGAGCACTTTGAGTGTGCAGAAAATATACACTGAGTGGTCAGATTATTATGATCTCTGAATGCATAATAATCTAGCCACTCAGTAAATATATATTAGAGGCCCAGTGCATGAATTCATGCATGAGTGGGATCCGGCCAGCCTGGCCAGGGGGAGGGGACATGGGCCTGCCTGCTAGTCAAACTTCTGGTCAAGGGGACAATTTGCATATTAGCCTTTTATTATATAGAATATACCCTGAGTGGCCAGATTACTATGTGTTCAGAGATCATACAAATCCGGCCACTCGGTGTATAAACCAGATGATAAATTCTTCAATGAAATGGGGTGACCAAGACATCTAACAGAGTAACAAGAAGGCAGAGGAAGCCCCAGGGTGGGATCCTCAATGAAACACATACATTTTGAACAAAAGAGTAGGAGGAGCATTATGCTCTGGAATTGCAAATGGAAAGGGGATACATGTCCTGAAAAACTGGAAGAAGGCAGTATAGCATTGCTTCAGAGTAATATAGTGATCCACATCCTCCAAGGACAGCTACATTCCAGTAAAGGCAAATAGATGGTCAGCCTAAGGTGAGTGCTTTAGTTGTGCTGAATGGTTGTGTGACAGTGAGTATGAGTGTGTGTGTATGTGTGTGTGTGTGTGTGTGTGTGTGTGTGTGTACACATGTCTATGTGGCCTTTTATCAGGACTAAATCCTTTTGGGTTTTAAGAATTTGGTAGATGCAAATAGTGTTTGACTCATGAAAAATTTTATTTCTTAAATACATCTCTATAAGTTTCAATCAAGAATCATTAGGCGTATTTGTAGATTAAGGGCATGCATTTTCATCCTTAGGGTCTTATACTAAAAGGGAAAGGAAATAATACCCTAGGTCCCACAAAAACTTTTTTAAAATAATTGTGCTTATATAACTCCTAAGTGAAAGCCTTTGCGTCTTCACTGATCTAGAAGAGTGGTTGTCAACCCCAGCACCAAGGATCCTCAGGGACATTGCTGCTTGAAGGGCCACTCTGAAAGGGAGTGGGATGAGGTGGACTTTCAAACGAGTGTCAGGATCTACTGCATCCGTCTTTAACCAGAGCAGTTCTCTATTTTTTCATACAATGAGTTTCCACATATTAAGAATGATTTATTCTTTAAAAAACAAGTTTGGAAATTGTAGACTGGACTGATCAGTCTCAGAGGACATTACTAATTGACCGAGAGCATGAACTGTAGCTTCGATTCTGCCTTTTACCTGGGGCTGCTCCACTTCATATCTCATCACTATAATTTCTTCATTCAGGAAATGGTTTAAAGGATGCTTTCGAGGGTTAGTGAGGTTTCATGAGATAGTATATGGCAACAGCTTTGTTTGAGATATATGGGATGGAATTTTATCTCTATTACTGTCCAGGTAAAAGGTTCTTACTCACTGACTAATAATTCAGTGGTCCCTTAGACATCTGGACATAATGAGGGCCAGTAATGAACTGCGATGTCTACTCCATTCTTTGAGATCTTTCTTACCTAGTATGTGGGATAGAAATAAATATGAAATAAAAAAAGAAACGTCAATAAGTAGGCATTTTGAGAAACCATCTATAAGAGCAAAAGTAAAATTTTTAAAATTGATAAGCCTAAAAGAATGTAAATTGTAATGTGCAAACTATTTAAAAAATAGGTGTTATTTTATAATCTAAGCTGATTATAAAAGTGATATAATGTATATTATTGAAATTTGGAGAAGAGAAAAAAAGTATAATGAAAATAAAATCTTTCACAATCTCAAAAATATTTTTTAAGAAAGTATGTTTTAATGCTGTGCTTTAGATTTAGTCAAATATTCTCACAGGAAGGAGTGAGTTGAGGAACATTGTGTACTTTTTAAATCCCTTACTGGAAATGTTATTTATTATGTTGCTCAATAGTCCTTGTATAAGAACTCATAACATATTTCTCTCAGTACCAGGAAAAGTGTCTGCTCCTTTTGTAAAAAGGGCGTTTCTTCTGATCAGATTATATATTCTATTGTTTTGTTTTTGCTATAACTGCCTGCAAATTCAGAACACAATCTAATGCTCTGTGATGACATCTATATTAACCTAGCGTCCAGCACTATAAATCTCTCTCTCTAACTCTTCTCTCTCTTTCCCTCTCTCTGTTTCAGCAATCACACACATACCCCCACCCACAATTTCAATATGTCTTTCTAAGAACACTATAATAAAAGGACATTTATTTTTTTAGTTATCCCCCATTATTTTGAAAAATTAAATTCATTTATACTTTAATTGCCTATCATACAGTTCTATTTTTATACAGGCAAAAAATAACTGTGTATGTCATATATATATATATACACACACACACACATATATATATATATAAACTTTTTATAAATTATATATATATATGTATGTATACACACACACACACACACACACACACACACACACACACATATATATATATATATATATATATATATATATATATATAATTTATAAAAAGTTTAATAACTTTTTGGGCTATTTAATATAATTTTTTCACTATTATCTTATTTGCCCAGAAAATATTTATTCAACCACAATTATATGTGTGTATTTATATATATCACAGAGATCAGTAAGACTTGACCTCAATGAGGCCTCAGTGAGTTCACAGCCTAGTTTAGTATAACATATAAAAATATACAGCCATTAAATATGCTCCCTAACAAGGCTCAGCAAACCATGGCCTAAGTGGCTTTTTCTATAAATAAAGTTTTATTAGAAAATAGCCAGGCCCATTTATTTACATATTGTCTATTCCTGCTTTTGCACTGTAACAATAGATAGTTGCAACACAGATCTTATTGCCCACAAGGCCTAAGATATTTATTATCTGATTCTTTACAGAACAGATCTATAAGGCATTTGTTTGTGTATATATTCTTTCATCCCTGGAAACAGAGAAAACGAACTCTCAGTAATCTGATTAGACAACGACTGTTGGGTCTTAGTCTTCATCTCACATGTTCAAGATTGAATGTAAGTATTTATCACGGAGCAAATGATGTGGTATTGGTAGAGTAGAGTGCTGTGTTTAATTCCCCAGTCGTTGGACTGGAAATAGCAATGATTGAGGGGTTAATTGTAGTGGCACCGTCTGAAGCAAAAGTCACTGCTTTGAGATGGTTAAAACAATAGTGATCAAATAGCTACTAATTTTGAGTACTTCCTATATGTTACGCGCTATCCTAACTACTACGCAACCAGGATTTATTCAATCTTCAGGACAGACATATGACACATCTAGTAGTAGGATCTACATTTTGGAGAGGAAGAAAGGGAAGTTTAAAGAGATTTTGTACCTTGCCCTTGGCTATGCAGCCAGTTAGTAGTGGAAATAAGATTGAAACCTGAATATTTCTGACTTCAGAACTCAAGCTCTCACCTACTAAGTTATACCCTCTCTCTGTTGGGAGAATAAAACAAGTTCATGTGTGCATTCACTGGACGTAGCTCAGACCCTCAGAATAGTGTCTATTACATTATTCTAATTCCCATCATCATTTACTCCCTGTACCTGTGAGTATACAGAATTAGGACTCTCTAATATTCATCTTGGTATATCTAGCCCTACCACAGTGTTTCTCAATAGAATGAGTGACGAGTAAATGAGTGAGAAAAATTTCTGGGGGAATATTGGCTGGACGTGGTTGAAGGGAAGGTGAGACTCACCTCCCTATTCAGATCAGCATAGAAAGGAAGGAGGGGCGTGGCTTAAGAACGTTCAGAGGAAAAGCATCCCACATCCTGGAATACATTATGAGTCCTTCTCAAAAATTCATAACCAACCACGGTAAGAAAAATCCTGCCCATAAATTGTGCATTTGGAAGCTAGTCCCTATTTTAATTAACATGATATTATGTATTCTTATGTCCACAACTCGTCTTCTGACTAAACAGAATTCTAGAAGATGAAAATAGACTTGTCACAATAAAGCATATTTTAATCATCTTTATATTGGAATAAAAATTATCCCCAACTGTAATTTACCTCATGATAATTTGCACATGCAGCCTGATCAATTATATTCATATACATAGAAAATGTTCAGTTTATAAACCGATTTCTAAATGTCTGCATTCATTAGATTACATATTCAACAAATTTCAGCATTTTTCTCATGTACTGAAAAAGCACAAGAAACAATTACATATATATTTAAATAAATTTACAAAATTGTACAGAATGATTAAGGAATACGTAAAATAATATAGCAAATCCTTTTTAATGGATTCTAGAACTGATATACATCTGGTTTAATTAAATCTTATTGTCTTTGGAAAGAAACTCAAATCACATGTGATCCACTCATTTTAGAAAGAGAACACTTATTTTATATGGTTCTTAGCTACTGTAAAGAACATCTAATATCATAGCTGAAAAAGAACTTTCAGCATCTTTTCTCCAGGAGCTCAATGTAAATTAATAATTAAAAGAGAAAGAAAGCAAATAAGAAATATTATAAAATAAGCAGACATTACAGTAGGAAAGATAAACCTAGTAGTCACATCTAGGAAATATACTATTTCATACCTCCTTTCTACAGAAAATATAATATCAATGAATAAATACTCCGTGTGTTGTTAGTATTTACTTATTAGAGGCTCCTGACTGCTGGCACCACCTTTTGGGCACCTGTGCATGCAAATTAACCCAACGACTTTGTTTGATTAATTTGCATACTTGCTCCTGATTGGCTGGTGGGCATCATGAAGGTATGGTCAATTTGCATCTTCCTTCTCTATTAGTGTAGATGTCCCCAAAGAAATTCTTGAATTGTAATAAGGAGTCTTAAATAAAATAGTCATTAACTGAAGCATATTTTATTTAAAAAATAATATTCTTGCCCTTTTTAAATGGTAAGGGCATCTCTCAATATTCTGAATTTCAAGCAATTTTATATTATCAAATATTAGTTTTAATATACTTCAATAATAGATATTAAACCTATTTTATATAGTAAAAATATAAATACCACCCAGAAAATTTAAATATACTTGCAAGCATTAAAAAATCCAACCATCTATAATTTTTATAGGTATTAAAGACACCTTAGTTTGTTTTTGTTTTAAGCAACACTTGTGCAACGTTTCCATTAGTATTTTCTTGCTAGACTCATTGCATCCCATCTACAGAATAATATTTTGTAATGTACCAACCCCATCCCATATTCTCTTTTGTGGTGATTGTTGGTTTTTACAAATAACCTTAATAAAAAGAAGTCACCTGAAGAGAGACTCACCTAGGCACACAATCAGCTAAAATGCTGCAGAAAACTCAGCATGTAATGGACAAAACAAAGCTAAATTGAGTACAGTGGTTTCTGATTAGACATGAACAAATGGCAGAGGTTAGATGCAGCTGCACATATTTAGGAAAAGTAAACACAAACACAGGGGAAATATTTTTTGTGCATTTATAATTAATGTATTTTAAATGAATCTGAACAAAGCAAAGCAACATGAAACATTGTTGGAATAATAAAAAAAAAAAGATTTTCTTGTGCTGGTTTGGAGCACTGGAGGCAGATGACCCTATGCCTGAATGTAGGCTCAGAATCATATGAAAAGGACCTAGCCACCAGATACTTGGGTTGCATAGAACTGAGAGATTATAACATGGACCACAAATTGATTGCCCACAATCAAATTCTAAGATTCTTTACATAAATGTATATTTTTAAAAATATATTTTTATTGATTTCAGAGAGGGAGAGAGAGAAAGAAACATCAATAATGAGAGAGAATCATTGATCAGCTGCTTCCTGATCACCTATTAAGGATAGAGCCTGCATCCTGGGCATGTACCTTGACCTGGAATCGAACCATGACTTCCTGGTTCATAGGTGAATGCTCAACCACTGAGCCATACTGGCTGGGCCATCAATGTGTATTTTAATCTGGATTACCATTTACCACCCCCACTCCCTTTCTCAACCAAAACAATAGAAAAATCCACAATCATGCCTACTGGTGATCTCATTTTAGTATTTATCAGTGATATAAGCTAGTCACCCAATTAAACAACCTAAAATTGTATAATCTAAGACTTCCCCTTTCTTCCATAACCTCGTAATCACTAAAACTTAATAATTTTCCTTGAAAGTGTTATGGCAGCATGTATTAGCATTTAACTTGATGGGGCTTGAAGGTAGACATGCATCATTGAATCCAAGTTGAACCTCTTAATTAAAGTGTGACCTTGCTAAACATCAGCTTTCTCATCCGTAGACTTGAGCTAATAAGAGCCATGGCAGGAGGTTATTAGAAGGGTTAAAGGAAATACTGTACTGTTGGCCCAAGAGTATAGAGCCGGGAACAAAGCAAGAGCTCAGTAAAATAGATACTCAAGATATAACTATTTCTTCCTTCCTACACGCACACACATACACACCTTGATAGTCTTCTATACTGTACTATTACTGCCTATATTGAGTTAAAGAATGAGCCCGCCAAATTCACGTCTACCTGAAACCTGTGAATGTGACCTTATGGAAACAGAGATCTTACATATGTAATTAGTTTAAATTATGATGAGGTCATAATAGATTAGGATGGGCCCTAAAGCCAATGACTAGTGTCCTTATAAAAAAGCAAAATTAGGCAAAGAGAAGTTATAAAGTTAGGCAAAGAGAAGAGTGTCATGTGAAGATGTAGGCAGATGTTAGAAATATTGGACAGATACGTGCAAAAAATGTCCCATGATTCAGTGTGCTAATATTTTGTTGAGGATTTTGCATCTATGTTCTTAAGACTTATTAATCTTCAGTTCTTTTTCCTTATAATTTTTTTCTTGATTTGGTATCAGGGTAAGACTGACTTCATAGAATGTCACTTATCTCCTATTCTTGGAAAAGTTTTTGAAGAACTGATATTCATTCTTGTTTGAATGTTTGGAAGAATTACCCTATTTATAAGACCATAAGAATTGGGGTCTAATTATATTACTTATGGAGACTTATTTAGAAGGTTAAGAGATTCTTTTAGCCAGCATATACTTACCATTATCAATTTATGTGTATTTATTTACATATTTTGAAAAAAAATCAAGGGTAAAACTTGGCTTTTATGTTTCTTCAAATGAGAAAATAATAATATTTCATAAAATATTTGGTATACAGAACCACAATTTATTCTCTGTGTTTATCCCAGCTCACAAGGTATGAAAAAAATAAGAAGCTTAAAAAATGCCCTGACACAGATAAGGATATTCTACCTGCTCTATTTCTGGCACAAGATAATTAAAAAGGAACATATAATAAACATCAGATTTATTTAGCTGTTTAAAAATCCTATATAACAAAGAGCTATTATGCTAATTAGACCAAACAGCAGAACGACTTTCCAGACGAAGCCAGGGCTGCGAGGGCCGAGTCCCTTGCACGAATTTCATGCATTCGGCCTCTGGTAAGTAAATAAAAGCATATTAACAGCGAAACCATTTAATCTTAAGGTATCTGATATTACAATGGGCTTTGTTTATTTACATGTTCACCCTTATTTTCTTTTGCGGAAGCAATTTCGGTGTCCCCAGGATTGACCCCACACGTTGAAAACTAGGAATGAAACAATAACCCGAGCATGGCCTAGTAGAGCACCAAAGCCTAGGCAGAGTCATGCACGTGGACTACATTGGACCAATAAGAAGAGCTCTCTTTTACTTTGGCTAAAACAATTTGGGGAAAAGGAGAGAGTACAGGATGAGCGATTTATATACATCAGAATTTCTCAACGTGATTATCTTTGGCACTAACTTGCATGGGAAAAGCATGTCTGAGAGGAAAGCAAACATAAGAAAGGAATCCAGAGCTAACTTCTGAAAAGGGTCTGATGGTGTGGATCATCCTTGGATCGAGCCATACCTGAAGCTAGTTTATCCAAAAAATGCTTCAAATTATGCTGGCTAATAAATTATTTATTTGGCTTAAGCATTTTGGAATTGGGTGTCTGTCATCTGCTGTAAAAGTGTCACTATAAATATATGAATAAAGACTTTTAAAGCCAGATCAACATTTTCTTTGCTTATGCGCATGAATCTGTGCATCAGTAACTTGCCAGTACAGTGGTACCTCTGTATGAGTGCCCTAACATAGGAGATTTTTGAGATACGAGCCGTCGAGCGAGCGATTTTTGCTTTGAAATATGAGCAACATTTGAGATAGGAGTAATCGTGAGGATCAGCTGGCTGTACACGACCCACCAGTTTACCACGACTCGAGCATCTCATAGTTTCCCATGCCTCAAGGTTATGGAACGAATTAAATTCTTATCTCAAGGTACCACTGTAGTTCGCTACTGCCTTCCGGTAGCTCTCTGCCCACTGCCCAACCCTGCTGAAGCCCCCCCCCATAGCTTGCTGCCCTGCCCCCTCCTGTAGCTCTCCACCAACAGCTTGTAGCTCGATGCCCCACTCTCCTGCTGATCCATGATCTGGTCTTTACGCAGTTGGTCATTATGCTTCATGGTGTAATCACCATTTGCATATTGCATCTTTATTATCTACACTAATAAAAGAGAAAAATTCTAATTGACCATATCTCCACCACGCCCACAGCCATTCAGGAGTGATATGCAAATTAACTCAGCAAAGATGGTGGGTAAATTTGCATACACAGGTGGTGCAGGCAGCACCCTAGGCCACCAGTGGGATCCAAGCTGCAGTCGGGACAGGGCAGGTAGTGGGGGCAGTGCCCAGAGTTGCCTGTCCAGGTCCAACCCCCCTGACAGCCCCTCTGCCTGCCCAGGTCCAAGCCCCCATTGTGATGGCACTTGGGCATGGGCAGGCGGCATGGGCAGCGCCTGATGCTGTCTGTGCTGATCCAAGTTGCCCCATGATCATGGGGCGAAGAGGCCAGGCTGGGCGCCCTGCAATCACAGGGAAAATAGGCCAGGCCGAGCCGCCCCACAATCATGGGAGAACAGGCCGGGCAGAGCCTGGCCAAGCCGCCCCCATAATCGCAGGTGAAGAAGCCACTCCGCTGAGCAACTTGAGCTTGGGACCTGCTGGGGGCGCGGTGCGGAGTCCAGGGCCTCTAGCCTGCAGCCATGGAAGTCTCCCTCTCCCCAGAGTTAGGAGCACCAGCCCAGGTCTACCCAGCGGCCTGGTCCTCACTGTGGGGTGAGTTCCTGCAGGCGGGGGTTTGATCCCCAGCATTAGCAGAGGAGACCAGTGCCTTTGTTATTGCTGTGTGCTGGGTTTTAATTGGACAAGTGACCTGCGGTCCCAGTCACCAGCTTAGCAACATCTTTTAGGAGAATAATTCTGTCTGTGTTTCCTCAAGTTCCCTCAGCCCCTCCTCACCCCTCTGTAAAGGCACAGAACAAGTGAGGCCCTTAAATAAAAATCAGAGTCTCCAGCAACAGTGGGCCTCTCTCATCACAGTCATTTGACTGGATGGCATTTGAGTATTTATCTAGGCACCATGACAGAGAAACACCAGCTCAAGTCATGATCTCTGCCCTTAAAAAGTTCACCATCTTATCAGAGCGAGTGGAAAATAAAAGTGCAGTAATAACATCAGAATGTAAGACAACAACACAGAGAAGAACAGAGGCAATTGCTAGGATGATTTTCCAATAATTAGTACAAAGAGTATGTGCTATGAATTTAATAAAATATATGTGGGGAAGTAGCTGCTTCATGAGTATGGCATCCCTTCCTGTTTTAAAGGAAGCTGAGTTCCACGTGAACTGTGTACTGTGCTATGATATCTGAGGCACAGGACAAGGGAGGCCCTAAGTGTACTATGCTTTGATATTTGAGTCATTCTTTACTGTTCAATGTAATTTATTTCTGTACTCCTCAGTTTTGTAATAGTTAAATTACTAGAATAATACATCTTGCTATAAAATATTACTAGAAGATCAAATGATCAGGTGATATTTATTGTTATTTTCTATAAATGAACAATCTCTGGCATACCAAAGGGATAAGTATTGTAGAAATATTTAGAGAGAACTACAGGTTTGATTACGAGTGAGGCTTACTATCACAACCCAAATTTATTGCTTAAAAAAAAAAAAGCAGGGAGCCAACTAGAAACTGAACCAAATATAAGTCCTTGAAGGGCAAATGTAAATTGGATAAGCTTTGCTATTACAAGAGCAAGAAGAAAAATTTCAGATGCAAGAATGAAAACCACATTGCATCCACTCTAAGTAGCTGTTAAAGAAAAAAATGTGATACTATGAAAATACTTAATACAGATTGTAAAGACATTTGTTCAGAGAGGATTTCCGAGAATATATGATATTTCAGTTATTTTTTTTAAATGTGAAGAGGTTAGCTAGATAAGAAAAAGGTGTAGGGGTCTCGAATTGCAGAGGGTGCAATCAGGGCTGAGGGAACACCCCCTCTGTGCACGAATTTCATGCACTGGGCCTATAGTATAGGATATAAAAGCCCAAGGGACCGTTCAACCATTCAACTGGTAGCTACGACATGCACTGACCACCAGGGGGCAGATGCTCAACACACAGGCATGGAAACATGGAACAGACTGATGAATCTTAGAGGGAAGGGGACAGGGGGAGGGTAGGAAGAGATTAACCATAGAATTTACATGCATATGTACTGGTGGGGTCCTTCAGCCTGGCTTGTGGGAATCAGGCTGAAACTGGCACTCCGACATCCCCCAAGGAGTTCCAGATTGTGAGAGGATGCAGGCCAGGCTGAGGGACCCCACCAGTGCACGAATCTGTGCACTAGGCCTCTAGTTTATTTATAATCAAGGACGAATGATCATCAAATTCCATGAGGATTAGATTACAATTAAAAAAAAATCCTATGTAAATCTGAACATGAAGATGAAAGAATAGTGGCATAGGGCTTAAAGGTACTATTAGGAACAAAAATAAAATATAGTTATATTTAGTTTCAAATTTAGGCCACATAAAAATACAATTTAATACGATACAAATGGAATATAAATTATTAAAATGAGAATTTAAATTATCTGAAACCTATAAAGAAGCAAAATAATCAATTCACTTATTTAACCTTTTTTTATATTATAAAATTACTAGAGGCCCAATGCACGAAATCTGTGCAAGGTACTTGGCCCTCACAGCCCTGGCTTTGTCTAGGTCATCCGGAAAGTCATTCAGCTGTCCGGTCTAATTAGCATATTACACTTTCATGATTATAGATTGGTTGTTTTAACAAAGGACTAAGAAAAAAACATGAACAAACTGGAACACCCTGGTAAGGAACGTGCTAATTATAGAACTGCCTTGCATTGTGTTAAAATGGGGAGATTAAAGGGATTACTGTGTAAATTATTACCGTTAAACAAACCTAATTAAAACTTTAGGCCTTGGTCGCTTTATTAGGAAAAGGGAATGTACCAGAAGGTTCCATTTTGATGGCTTTTCCTTTAAGGATAGGTTTCGGGCACAGTCCTGGGCATCTAGAACTCAGAGAAAATGCCACAAGTTACTGGTGTAATAAATCAGAAACCACAGCAGCTGGAAAGGAAAAGTTAACATCTTGGGAAAGAGAAAGACAGAAAAGGGAATGCCGAGACTTTGAATATACTATCCTCACAAAATTCTGCTCGATTCTTGAATTAGATGTACAACACGCGCAACGCAGAGTGCAAGCAGCACAGCTGAGGCTAAAAGAAGTGGCAGAAATTTCAGCAGCTGCCTCCCGCCAGGGAGACAAAGTTGGAAATTTGAGTTTAACCAAGTTCACTGCCTGTGAAAAGCACAAAAGTCAACACTATCCCGTGGAACATGAAAGAATCTATCATCTATAAATTGTATCAATAAAATTTCTCTGATGCAGTTCAAATTACGAGACATAAAATATAGCCGCTCTTATATCCATATTCAAAGAAATAAATGAAAAACGCGCTCCTAATAAATAGGGAAGATGGATCTTTCAATAGAGATATAAAACCTACATAAAACAGAACCAAATAAAAATTCTGGAACTGAAAATTATAATATATGAGCTAAAAATTCCTCTAATAGAAGATTAGAAGTGACAAGAGAAAATACATTCATGAATAGATGAAAGGAATTTTCCAGTATCATTATCTGCATAAAGGATAATATAGCAAATTAATTTATGTGGATTTGGAGGTCTAGGGGGGCAGAGTAGAAAGAATGCTGCAGAAAAAATATATCTGAAATATATATTTCAGGAGACTTCAAGAAATATCTGAGGCTATATATATATTTTTTTGTTTTAAATATTGGTTTAGTTACTCTAGTTCCTTTTTAAAAAAAATATTTATTGTCGAAAGTATTACATATGCTCCCCATTTGCCCTCACCGACCTCTCCCAAACCTCCCCGCCTCCTACCCCAGGCCTTCACCCCTTTATTGTCTGTGGTCATGGGTTATGCATATATGCATACAGGTTGCTTTATTGATCTCTCACCCTCCCCCGCCTTCCCTCTGAAATTCAACACTTTGTTCCATGTTCCTGTCTCTAGAACTATTTTTGTTTATCAGATAATTTTGTTCATTAGATTGACTTTTCATATAAAGTTTAGAGTTATCCTGTATAAAATACCCCCCACCAAAAAAAAACAAAAACAAAAACAACACACACAAAAAAAATCCATGTAGGGATTTTTATAGGAATTGCATTGAACCTGTATATAGATTTGGGGAGAATTTACTGTACTATATTGACTATATCAAAATGGCATATTTCTCCATCTATGCAGCTCTTCAATTTCTTCTTGCTACAGTTGTATAGTTTCATCTACAATTACTGTATATTTATTGTTAAATTTTTTAAAAATATATTTTTTAATGATTTCAGAGAGGAAGAGAGAGAGAGAGAGAGAGAGAGAGAGAGAGAGAGAGAGAGAGAGAGAGAAACATCAATGATGAGAGAGAATCACTGATTGTCTGCCTCCTGCATGCCCCACACTGAGGATTGAGGCCACAACTCAAGAATGTGCCCTGACCTGGAATTGAACCTGGACTTCCTGGTTCATAGGTTGGTGCTCAACCAATGAGGCAAGCTGGCAGGGCTGTTAAATTTATATATAAACTAGTGGCCTGATGCGTGAAATTTGTGCAAGGGGCTCGGCCCTCACAGCCCCAGCTGCCTCAGCCAGCCCTTGCAGTCTCAGCCGGCCCTCACAGCCAGCAGCAGTGCAGTGGGGCCAGGATGAGCAGGAATGGCAGGTAGGAGCTGCAGGTGGCATTGGACTGTAGGTTTTGGCTTGATCCCTGCAGGCCACCCAGAGGGACCCCATCCGTTCACGAATTCCAGTTAGAAAACATTGGATTTCATTTACTAATATCAGTGGTTCTCAACCTTCCTAAGGCCGCGACCCTTGAATACAGTTCCTCATGTGGTGGTGACCCCCAACCATGAAATTTTGCTACTGTTATGCATCGTGATGTAAATATCTGCATTTTCTGATGGTCTTAGGCGACCCCTGTGAAAGGGTCGTTCTATTATGTAGGGGATTTTTTTATCTATGGTCATGAAGAATTTGGTCTTTGATTTTTTACTCTGTCTTTATTGGTATCGGGTTAATATTGGCCTCATAAAGTGAAATGGAGGTATTTAGGTATTTCCTTCTCTTTTATTTTCTGGAAGAAGTTTGTTGAATTGGCATTGATTCTTCTATAAACATTTGGTAGAATTCCTCTATAAAAATGTCTGTGCCTGAAGATTTCTTTGTCGGGTGGTTTTAAACTAGGAATTCATTTTCTTTAACAGTTATTGGACTAAAATTCTTTATTTCATCTTGTGTATGTTTTGGTTGTTATTAAAACAGTCAGAAATTTTATAATCTTTGCACTTGCTTTTGTAGGTTGATCTATTAGTATTTCTACATCTTCTCCTATCAATTTGGGTATTTTATGCTCTCCTAGAAGATGTATTGTTCCAATCCTATCAGTTTTCTATTTTTCAGCATTCTCCAAATTTTCTTGTCCACATATGATCATTTAAGTTATAGATGTATGTGTGTGTGTTACACACATGTACATATATATGGTATATAATTGATATACTTTTTTTCAGAATGTGGTAATGTGGAAAGGTAGCTTAATTAGCATAGTCTGCTATTTGATAAAATACTCTCTACTTGTTCTTATTGTTTTCTCAATATCACTATCCTACATCTTCATCTGCAATGATACAGCTCCTAGGGCAATAGAAACTAAAAAGAAAATACACAAATGGGACTACATCAAAATAAAAAGCTTCTGCACAGCAAACAAAATCATCAACAAAACAACAAGAAAGCCCACTGCATGGAAGAACATATTTGCCATTGTTATCTCTGATAAGGGTTTAGTCTCCAACATTTACAGGGAACTGAATGAAATCTAAATCTTAAGGCCA
The DNA here is from genome assembly GCA_004026805.1 of Lasiurus borealis. Lineage (NCBI taxonomy): Eukaryota > Metazoa > Chordata > Mammalia > Chiroptera > Vespertilionidae > Lasiurus > Lasiurus borealis. The sequence goes on along the minus strand of PVJN01002318.1, from coordinate 96,911 downwards.
ATTCTAAGTATTGCCTATTTTCTGCAGACCTTTATGATTTTGCTGGTAGTTGGATGCTACTTTGTAATTTTGATATTATTACTATTAATGTTACTATTACATAGTTCACATTGTAATGCAATGGTGCTTTCTCTCAAGCTAATGTCCTCATTGGGCTTTGACCCCTTGATACCAGGGATTAAACAAGTCCCAGTTTATAATTCCTAAGTATAGCTCTTGCAAGGTACCAAGGAGTTAGTAAATGTATTTGTTATGCTAGGCATAAATAATATGCTTTTCCAGTAAACATTATCTTTATATAACTATAGAAATACATGCATTTAATATTATTACATAGAATTTAAACTTAGCTAATTTATTAAACTTTATTTTTCTTAACTTATGCTGAATAATCAGGAAAAACAGTTTCTATTAAAATGATTCTCTTTGAAACGTAGTACAAGTGTCTCATAACCAGTATAAAGACTTTGATAAACTACCAAGATATCTACACTAATAAAAGAGTAAGATGCAAATTGACTGTACCTGTGTGGTGTCCACCAGCCAATCAGGAGTGAGAATGCAAATTAACCCAACAAAGATGGTGAGTTAATTTGCATATGCAGGCACCAAGCGGCCGGGGGCGGGGCAGGACACTTGCGTGGTCACCATGGTGATGATGCAGGTGTTCCACACCACCCCAGCCGCTCCAGGCCTCTGGGCAGCATGGGAAGGCGGAAAGACAGATCCAGGCCAAAGTAAAAAGGCGGCTCTGGCCAGAGCTAAAGCAGTGCTGGCAGCCAGGGTAAGGAAGGCCCATTCTTGCATGAATCTTCATGCATCGGGCCTCTAGTATACATAGTAATAGCATTATTACTGGAATTCAGTACATGCATTTGTTTTCTCTATGAACCATATGCTCTCAGTTATGTTGAGAACTAGCTTAGTCATTAGATAACTAATTAGGCATTTGCTTAGTCCATTTAGAGTTCTCTGAAATCCTAGGATTCAGGTATTTTTCTCACATAAAAATTAGACTATGGTAATTTTCTTCCTTCTGTAATCCATGATCCCTAATGTTTAGCTATACCTGGAACATTTCATCTCATTATATTTGATGGCCATCAGGTCTGAAAATAATGCAAATGAAATCAAAATTTTACTAACATGGCCTAACTGGTGGAAAACCAGAACTGGATTTCTGAAAAGACTGGAACTTATTCATGTTGAAAACAAATAGCCAAATCAAATATTCTCCTGGCGCTGGTTTTAATGAGGCTAACAAAGTAAGGGTGATTAAAAGGTTTTAGGTCCTCACATTAATACAGACAGATGAATAAAACGCGTAATGGTACTAGCAAGATACTTGAAACAAATTGATGTCAAGCAGGTTAAAAGACACTATCTATAACCTTTTTATACTATTTATTTGGTAATGCGTTTTTATCACTAGAGGTAAACAACCTAGGCAAGCCCGCATTGAAATGATCACCAAGTGTGACTTTGAAGCATTAAGAAGAGAAATATTAAGTGTATTGCAGTATGTTTATATCTATTAAAGTGAGAGCTTCTCTCCACCTTCATCCGGTTTAAAAATGTAGAAAGTGCAGTAAACTGAGATAACAAAGCACACGTCATATGACTACTTAGAATAACAGGTAAAAATCAATACTTCCGATAACTTTTAATTTATCCAGGCTTTAATAAAATAAAAAGCCTGCCTCGCCTAAGAACCGGATGAAATAGCTTTTCAGAGCACTCACATTACACTCCGTTAAAGTCTTTAATTCTGTTAATATTTACAGCTGCTGAAGCATCCAGCATCCCAAATGAATAAAACGGCATTATTTAGCTCCCCAGTCACTTTCAGCAAGAAAACAAATCAGCCCAATTTAATAGAAATTAGTAGTTTTCTGTTTTATAAACGGAATACGGAAATCTTTTATTGGGTTGGCTGTAATGGACATGTATGCTTATAGTCCCAGCCCGGGGAAGCTCTTTTGTTATAATATTGCGAAATGCTGCAGGGTGCAGAGGCATGGCGGAATTAGCAACTGCTTCGGAGACTAATTGGGTTTGAATGCTGCTGGTTCAGTAATTTATGCAGTGGCTGACCATGGTCGCATTAGTTGACCTGCCTGAGACTTGGTTTATTACGATGAAAGGGGGTTATAAAAATATCTGACCTTATTGGAATGTCGTGAGCGTTCAGTGAGAAAACATTGATTTGTGGTGAATACATTTCTCATCTAATGACTGTCTAACCTTGGTACCGGGAGAGCGGGATGGAGGAGAGAAAATTAAAGCTGAGTCAGGTATTGGCTTATTTATAGGACTCTCCCCCCTTCATAAACTCTCTCATTATTATTATATTTAGATTTAGATATTATTAATATCCCACAAATGTCGAATGGCTTGCCAGATACATTTCCTAATTCGAAAAATACATACATTGCATGATGTAAATTCATCTCCTGAAAGTCCTAATGTGATTTTATGACTTTATTTGTACTGTTTCTGCACGTAAATCATTAGTTTCCATCCAGATTCAGCCCTATTTTATAATGCTGTTTATATGTTAGCACTTCCACACTCAAATGCTTAAGCTAACATTTTTCGATTCCATTGTTTCTGATAGCAGGTAACAGAAATGAACACAGAGAAAAAACAAAATGGTCAATACATTTCTAAAATATAGTACTGTTTTTAGTAATTTATAAATATATTAAAGTTTCCCCTAATGTGATTACTACAGTTTCTTCCAAGGTTTTCTGTAAAACTGCACTGAAAACAATATTTTCATTTATTTTTCATACGTTGATCACAAGATTCTAACAGTGGTTTTGCATAAAATGGATTTTATTCTGTCGATATTCAGCACCATTTAATGATTGAAATTTTGGCGACCAGTCGGGAAGAATATAGCAGGGATGGAATCACAAATGCCTAGGGATTAAGTTACAGGTGTTTTATAGAAGTTGATGAGAAGTGATAATCACAGAGGCAATAAACAAAGGCAGACAGCAAAAGAAAAATTTTAATACTCCCCTGGCCAATTTTCTCGATGGTTAGAGTGTTGGCCTGTGGACCGAAGGGTTGCTGGTTCAAATCCCAGTTAAGACCAGGTACCTCGGTTGCAGGTTCCCTAGCCCCTATGAGTGCATGGTGGAGGCAACCAATTGATTTGTCTCTTTCACATCAATGTTTCTCTCTCTCCCCTTCTCCTTCCTCCCTTCCACGCTCTCTAAAAAAAATAAATGCAAAAAATTATACTATATCCTCAGCTGAGGATTTAAAAAAATTGAACCTCCTCCTTCCTCACCAAACACATATACTAGTAGGCACACCCACAGCATTTTCTGGAATACAGTAAGATTCCCATACAACATCATTAAGATCATGATATAAATTCACTATAATTTATACACACTCTTTCCTTTTGGTTTAGGAAAAAGGGTCAGAAAAGAACAGATTTCCCTCTCTGGGATGATGATACCCAGCCAGCATGACCGCGCTACAGGTACAAAAGAAAAAAAAAAAAAGAAAGTTGCATTCAAGTCTTTTTTCTCATTAGCCACCAATTTACATGAACCCCAACCTAATGAACAGGTCTCTCTAAACTGCTTGTCCCGGATGTAGTTTGCACCGCTGAGATGCTCCATCACTCATCTGATTTTGCAAATTGCACTACTAATAAATAGCTTTGGATTCTGTCCTACTTGCTCAAGTTGGTCAGTTTGTTTATATTCCTTCTTTGAAAGAACTTCTAGCAAGGGTTGAGTCCATGTTAACTTATTAATTCACATAACAAATACTTTTGGGCACCATATATGTGCCCATCAGTATTGTAAGTGCTGGAGACACAACAGTGACTAAAATAAAGGCCCCGCCCATCTCAAATGCACATTGTAGTAAGATTCATAATAGTGTTAACATAGAATCCAAGAATTTTCCTGTTCCTTCTCAGGATATGGGAGGAGTACCATAATGATCACAGCTCAGATACCCTCTATACTCTGGTCTTACAATCATAGATGCTAATGTCAGAGTTTAAAATTCTAGCCACTACTCCTGTCCCAGATTCTTTCTTTCTTTTTTTAAAAAAAATATATTTTATTGATTTTTTTTACAGAGAGGAAGGGAGAGGGATAGAGAGTCAGAAACATCGATGAGAGAGAGACATTGATCAGCCGCCCCCTGCACGCCCCCTACTGGGGATGTGCCTGCAACCAGGATACATGCCCTTGACCGGAATCGAACCTGGGACCCTTCAGTCCGCAGGCTGACGCTCTATACACTGAGCCAAACCAGTTTTGGCAAGATTCTTTGTTGGAGAGAAAACAATGACCAATTAGAGATCCAGGGTTGCTCCAGTTCCTTCCAAATTAGTTTCTACCACTGAAATAATTCTAGCTGCCTGATGTTTTCATTCAACCCAGTGTCACTCTCCTAACGTTCTGTCTTTTTTTCTATATTCTCTAGGTTCATGAGGTTAGAACAAACTCAACCACACAATCAGTCACTTCATGAAGTTACAGGAACTTAATGATGTTTTAAGAATGCTAGGGGAAAAAAAAGAATTTTTGGAAGCATTTTAAACTTCTTATATACTCAAATTGTCATAGACAATTCCCAGTTCTAATCTCAGATGGGAATTAAGTTGAGAGCTTAAATCAAAACATATCATAGCTAGATTGTTGTAAATAAGTATTAGAACTTAGACTCTTTCTATGCCAGTTCATTTTATCTATCCTAATCTTTAATTAATATACAATATTATAGTATACATATATACATATATATATATATATAATATGTTTATAATATGCTATATATTTATATATTATAAATACGAAACATATTTCTGTTATAAATATTAATTTCATCCATGTATGCAATGGTGGACAAAAGTTCTAAAAGGATAAGCAAGTATTTTTAATAATTGCTATCTCTGGGAGAGGCATGGAAATGGAGGGAGGAACAAAGAAAAATTTAAGTTTTTATTCCGTACTAGGGAACCAGTGCACGAATTTGTGTACCTCGAAAGGAACTATAGGCAGCAAGGCTGTGGTAGGCACTGGGGCGGATCTTAGAATATTCTCCATGCCCCAATCGCACCTTCTGACTGTGCAGAGCAATTGGGGCCAGCACCAGCAGTGGGTGCAAGCAGTGGCTGCTGCCCTGATCACCCCTCAGGAGCAAGGGGAGGTGGAGAAACCCTGAGGGGCGACCAGGGCCAGCAGCCGCTGCTTGCACCCATTGACGGCACCAAGCAATCAGGACCAGTGCCAGCAGTGGGTGTGAGCACCAGGCAGGACCATGGTGTGTGGGAGCAAATAATTTTCAGTAACCACCAAAGGCTTGTCCTGATGACAGAGACTGGTGCCCCGCCTTGGTCTGGCACCCCTGCTCACCTGCTCCAGCATCCTGCCACAGCTGATGCCTGCCATGTTCTGCACTCTGCCACCTGCTGCTGATGCTGTCATGCTCAGCGTGTGCTCCCTGGTGGTCAGCGCATGTCATAGCAACTGCTTGTTCCGTTGTTCTGCTATTCGGTCTATTTGCATATTAGAGTTTTTTATAGATAGATACTTCTATACTGTTTGAGTTTTCTTTTCACAAAGGACATTTTGTAGTATACATATAATGTTTATAAGCTCTCTATTTTAAAAGGGTATTAGAATAATTAATGTGCTACTCATAAGGACAGATGATCTTCATGACTACCTCTTACTGAGATACATTTAAATTAATGAGGGGTCATTAAAGGGGTTCTGCTAGCCTTCTCCAAGTGGGGGACCACGACAGTCTATAAATGACCCTGTTATAATAAATTCAGTGTTTCAGAACAACAATAAACATAAAAATACATTTAATAATTCTAAGCTTTAAAATGTCCTTGATATTCAAACCATGAACTCCCCAGATTTATTTTTTAGTCTGTAAAATGTACGATGATAATCATACATCATTCTGTAACTGATCGAATCAGCCTTCCTTTCATTTAACCCTAACACCGGCTCCTCTTGGCCCTAATCCTTTTAAAACACCATGCTCACAGACTTCTTATTAAGGATTAAAATTAAAAATTAGATTTCTTAATAAATTGGATGTTTCTCCAAAGATGTGAACTTCCTAAGACATGCTGGTACCACCTAACCTTCCATAAACAATAGCACACATTCAATTAATATAATATAAATGGTGACATGAGGTCACATAGAATTACTAAGGATGCTTAGACTTAAACTCAGAGAAAAAAATAGTGATATGTGCCCGTTTGGAACGGTTTCTTAAAGTTTATGGTAATTGCTAGTGCCACATTGACTTAGAGATAATAACCTCATTAAGCTGCCCCATTTCTCACAGAGCTGCCCTTAGTAGCTACACTGAACCACAATCATGAAAGTATTTGTAACTACCCTAAAAGTTACAGGAATTTTTTTTTTCTAGGCAGAAAAGGCACCTTCCCGGTCTAATTTTAAGAAGGGATACTACCAAGTATGGTATATATTCAAAGGCATTAGGAGGAATGATCGTGTCTAAAACATGCAGCTCTATTTGTCAGAGGCCTGCCATTCCAAACGTATACATTCTCTTCTCATAAGCTACGTCATGAATTTGTCATTTACTAAATATCAAGTGGCTTTTGAATAAAACATATTAAACCTAGCTGGTCAATAAATAAGATTGTGGTTAAGTTTTCAATTATTTTTCTCTGTGAAGTTTTAACTAGTATTAAATAAAGACAACTTTAAAAATTCATCTATCTTAGTCCTTGCAAGTATTAATTGCTTACCACATTTTTGTTCAATGACTTCGGTAAACTCTTATTATCCACATACTCTGTGCCTGACACAATACTAAGAAAGAAGGAAGCAGAGTTATCTAGGGGATAATCCTTGACATTAAACTTAAGAGGCAGACAGATGTCCAACTGAGTAAATTAGTTAGTGGAGCAGTATGGACAGAATGCTACTCAGAAAAAGAAAGTCTTCTGAGAGGGATGCCAGAGGCAACAGTGATTGATTTTGGCCTCGAGGTATCACTGGACAGGCTTATCAAGGCTGAATTTATTGTTAAAACAAAGATAATGATTCTAGTACATATCCTAGCTAATATTAAGATCTGAAACTTAAGCTGGAAGAAACAGTGACATATCTTATCTCCTTGTTTGTTTTTATTACCAGACTAAACTTTGCAAAAGATATCTTACTTATGTCTAATTAGCAGACTCATACATATTTAAAAATAGCTATAGTAAAATACACATAACACAAAACTTACCATAACAATCATGTTTAAGTGCATAGTGCAGTGGTGTTAAGTATAATCACATTGTTATGCAACCAATTTTTGTCTTGAAAAACTAAAATTCTATGTCCATTAAACAACAACTCCCTACTTCACTCTCTCCTATCTCTATGAATTTTTGACTACTCTAGGTACCTCATATGAGTGGAATGATACACTATTTATATTTTTGTGACTGCACAGATTAAATGGATTTACTGGTGAATTATATGAAACATTTCAAGAAGGAGTAATGCTAGTCCTTTTCAAGCTTTTCCAAGAAAGTGAGGAGGAGGGAGTACCTCCAAACTCATTTTACTAACCCAGCCTTACCGAGAAACTACAGCAAGAGAAAGGCACCACAGAAAAACAAAACTGCATGAAAGTATCCAAGGTAAATACAGATGTAAAAATCCTCAACAAAATACCAGCAAACTGAATCCACAGCACACTAGAAGGACCATACAACATGGCAAGGTGAGGTTTATCCTTAGAATGAAAGGAAGGTTCCAATACAAACATCAGTTAATGCGATACATCACTTAACAGAACAAAGAATAAATACCACATGATCATCTCAGTGCTATTGTCCCTGGGCATGGCCCTGACCGGGTCCCATGCAGAGGCGAGTGAACTGGTTCCATGGAAGATGCCAGACCAGGGAGCAGCCACTCAGAGGGCGGGTCCATGGCTGCTTGTCTGACCAGGATGAGCGGCACTGCTACAGCGGACCAATCCCCGCAGGACACGCCCCCCACCAGTGCATGAATCCTGTGCACCAGGCCTCTAGTAAATATATAACTTCTTTGGTTTATCACTTCTCAGCTCTCACCACGTGCCCATCAGTGGATGAATGGATAAAAACGCCGTGGGATACTTACACAATGGGATACTGAGCAGCTGTAAAAAAAAGAGGGATCTCTTATGGTTTGGGATCACATGGATGGATCCGGAAAACATTATGCTAAGTGAAATAAGCCAAACTGACAGAGTATCCCTTCTTAAAGCTTCTGATTCACATGTTAAAAACCTCCTGGTTTAAATAAGAAATATAATGGTCTACAGATCCTATCTCTTTAACTCCATGCCCGTTACAGCAGACACTATTAGTTGGACCCCTCCTTCCGTCCTTATTCTCTTAATTCTGTTCATTTTTGTTCAAGTACCTACTCTACTCCCAAAGGCCATGTATTTGGGGTACCAGCCCCGAGAGATGTTTCTTGAATGGACTGAATCCAGAGTTGTGATACCATTTTTTTTTTGCATTGGACCCAGATTTATTGCATACTTCTAGAGGACCTCCTTGTAACAGGAAGGGTGTCAAGACAGATTTCAGAAACGTTTGACCCTTAAAAGTGGCATTGAGCCTCTGCAATAACCAACTCTGCAGCTATCTTTTTGGTCAGTGAAATGAAATACAGTGCGTGGCAAAATTAGGCTTACAGATGTGAGTATACAAAATAGGGTAGTTTTATTCTTATATTATCAATTATTGTATTATTTTCCATACAAACCACTGTAGACCTACTTTTGCCCCACCCTGTATTTCTATACTTGTAACATTTCTTTGAGTTTATTTTGTTCCAGCTGAAATCAAAGTAGTCAAATGGATACAGCGGTTTTAGAATGGAAATATGACTCTGCCTTCCTCTCCTCATCTGTGCTTACAGATTCTCGAGTTAATAATACAAGCTGAGTTTTTATGCCAGAATGATTGGTATAAAATAGGGGAGCTTTCGTTTAAGTGATTTTGCCCAACAAGTGAAACAAGAATAAGAAATGGGGATCCATAAGGACAGGGGTGCTTAATAACCCTGTCTGATGTAGAACTATCACCACAAGGCAGGCCAGGGAAATTTCCTCTGGATAGTGCAGGTTTTATCTATTCCTTTCTCTGTAACTCACTATCAAAGACAGAATTCTTGATTAAAAAATAAAAATGGATTCTGCCTTTAACAAGATCAGAGGCACTGACGAAAAAGGATGCAAGGAACAGCCAAAGCAAATGAACACCAGTTAGATGTATGGCTCGTCAGAAAAAATATGAATAAGGAAGAGGTTGGCGTTGTTTATTCCCAACTTTTAAAAAGTTATAATGGAAAATAAAGCCATTAAAGTAAGATCAAATTTAGAGCCTGCAGAACACCATCTTTTTCTCATCTCTTCTTAGAACACTAAATCAAAAATGACCACTCCTTTCGCCTGTGCTTATCTCAAAGACAGCCAAGTAATGTGACTGGATGGATGCTTATTCACCCTCATGAATGTAAATCCAAGATTTAGAGATACCGTACTGTCTTGTGCATTTGTCTCCTCTAAAGCTGGTAGTCTCTTTTATTTAATAAACTCATACCTAATATTTACGGCATTAAATCCTATGTGCTAAGTTTCTGAGGGGTGGCGAGGTGCATGGAAATGAGGCAAAGACAAACAAGGAAATTGATGGGTGAGAAAGCCAGTTCAGAGTTGTCTGCGAAGTTAATTAGAATGTTAGTTTCCGATGCTCTTTAATACCGAATCTGAAGACATGAAAGGGCAAGGAGAAAGGAAAGGCTATCTTCAGCCAGGGAAGGGGGAAAAGACTCCAAGAAAAGATAGCACTTGAACCTGTGAAAAATATGTAGGGTTCCAGTTAGTAAAAAGTGGATTGACTTTTTTTCTGTCTGAGGAAACAGGTGAAAGCTTATACTTGCGGAAAATATCCACTGTTGGGGAAATTTTAAAAACCTAATGCCCAATCTGAACCCCAAACCAGAATCTATAAGGAGGAAACCAGGAAACAGAATCCTATATAATAAAAGCCCAATATGCTAAGTGCCCGGTCGTCCAGTCGCCCACTCAACCAATCAAAGTGTACTATCCTAATGATATGCTAAGGCTTCTCACAGCTCACTATGATGTGCACTGACCACCCAGGGCAGATGCTTCAACCACTAGGTTAGCTTGCTGCTGGGGTCCAGCTAATTGATACTGAGCAAGATGGGCCAGATATGCCCTGGAGTGCTCCTTTGGTCCCTCCCAGACTGGCCAACCTCCCGTATCCCTCCCCAGCCCCAAACGTGCACCAGTGGGGTTTCTCAGCCTGGCCTGCACCCTCTCACAATCCAGGATCTCTTGGAGCAGTGGTTCTCAACCTTTCTAGTGCCGCGACCCTTTAATACAGTTCCCCATGTTGTGGTGACCCCCAACCATAAAATTATTTTCGTTGCTACTTCCTAACAGTAATTTTGCTACTGTTGTGAATTGTAATGTAAATATCTGTGTTTTCTGATGGTCTTAGGCGACCCCTGTGATGGGGTCGATGGACCACCAAAGGGATTGCGACCCACAGGTTGAGAACCACTGTCTTGTAGGATATTGGAGAGCTGGGTTCAGCCAATCCTGCAGGCCAGGACAAGGGACCCTACTGGTGCATGAATTCATGCACTGGGTCTCTAGTTTTAGATAATGTTGTGCAACTAAGACTCAGATACTTTGGACAATAAGGACCTCCCTGATCTAAGTGATCTAGGTTACAGTCTCCTCAATACTATCACACACCACTCCTATCACTTACGGTGTTTCACTCCGATAGGCTTCTGCTCTACAATAAACTTTTATTTCCCTTCCTCGGAGCTTCCCATGTACCTCTTCCTCTGCCTAGAATTTTTTTTCCTCCTCAACATTGCTCCACTGGCTAATTCTACCAGTTTGGAGGACTTCAGTGTGAATTCTGAAAACATCCTTAACTCCTGAGTGAAAATTAGATCCTGCTGTACATACCCATAGTTTTCAATTTGGTTCCTTCTTACTACTTTTCACAATGTAAAATTATGATAATAAATCCATTTGTATAACTGATAGCTCAACTGTTTTTGCACCTAACAACAAGGGCCTTGACAGGTATGTGAGTTTTATTCGTTCTTTTGTAAGCCATTTCTAATACAATGTCTAGTGGATAGTATGTGTTGTAGTAAAACTTCTGATATGACCTGAAACTAATATAAGATTGTATGTCAATGGTAATTAAAAATAAATAAAGCCCAGCTGGTGTGGCTCAGTGGTTGAGCACCGACCCATAAACCAGGAGGTCACGGTTGAATTCCCGGTCAGGGCACATGCCCAGATTGCTGGCTTGATCCCCAGTAGGGGTGTGCAGGAGGCAGCCGATTAATGATTCCCTTTCATCATTGATGTTTCTATCTCTCCATCCCTCTCCTTTCTAAAATCAATAAAAACATTAAAATAAACGAATATAAAAAGTTGTGTGAATTAATATGTTAATGATACCTGAAAGAATGAATCAGATATTTTAGGGTACATGAGGGGATGTGCAAGTTATTAATTATGGAATGTATATAGAAGTTTTATCAGAGAGACTGTCCCTCCTCCTCTGTAAAAACATTAGCCACCCACCCATTTCTCTACTCCCTTGCTTTTTTTTTTTACAACAGATACCACCATTGACATATTTAAGCATTTTATTCATATAACATCTGTCTCTTCCCATTAAAATTTTGAGGACTATAAAAACAAACCAACAACCTTGTCTTTTTGTTTACTGCTGAATTTCCAATATCCAGAACCATGCCTGGCACATATTCGGTGTTCAACAGATATTCATTAAATAAATTACATGGTGAGTGTGAGTGTGTATGTGGTGTGTTTTTATAAGTTAAAGTGACCAGTCCTCCAGGTTTGCCTAGAACCGATGTGAGACCTCCATTGCTAAAACCTGGAAAGTCTTGGAAAACTGGGATGAGCTGGTCATTCTAGAATGCAGGTACATTAGTAGAGGTTTGGAAAATCAACTGGGAGAAAGAAAGGATTAGACTAAAGTCAGAATTTTCAGAACCAAAAGGGATATGGACTTGCCTATGTATAGGGGCTTTCAGGAGGATGTTAATTAGACTGTGGGAATAATATACAGGATGAATTCAATTAGAATAGCAGGGAAATGGAGTAGGTTCTTCTGAGGATGATTTTTCAATAGCCCAGAAATGGTCACGAGGACCCCAGTAAGAAAAGGGAGCTACAATAGGAGGGGCTGCACTGAGAGCTGACATAAGCGATGGCTGGTGGTCAGAGCCAGAGGAAAGAAACTTATTTCATGTCTAGCTCCAGCCTTCTGTGATTGAGGTGGGGAGCACAGTGAGATCTGGCAGCACTGCAGATCATGCTATGATAGTCATAGCTCTGTGAGGCTTCGTGATTTATCTAAGCTCCAAAAAAACGGAACGTGTCAGACTGGCGATGTTAAAGAGTGACTCAGGCACCTGAGCGAGCTGCGGTGAGATTTCCTTGGAGGCATTTTCTTATCTATCTCCGCAATGCCTACTAGTAGGATTCTGAGAAATATATACCTATTGACTGTGTGGGCTTTCCCCCTCTGCGCTATTGATTTATTCAAAGCAATTTCCCAAAGCCATCCCGAGCACAACTAAAATCCATTTTATGATTTTTTTTAAAAAAAGATTGAATTATCTATATGAATGATGTATTCAAAACTACTGAAAAATGTATTCAACAAGGTTATTTAGTTACTTGAATATTTTGAAATGTCCTAGTCTTATGTCCTGCAACTTCAAATAAGTGTGTGTGTGTGTGTGTGTGTGTGTGTGAGAGAGAGAGAGAGAGAGAGAGAGAGAGAGAGAGAGAGAGAGAGAGAGAGAGAGAGAGATTCATTGATCACAAAAATTAATTCACATTGTCTGGCTACTTTGACTGTTATTGCCTTCCTCCCTTACCAATCGTTTTCCTCTCAAAGTTGTATGTTTAGTAGACAACTCTATTTTTAATGTGTCTTTGTAGTTCTCCCTGGTAAAGAATGAAGTCAATTTCCCAACCCCTTGATTTTACATTAGATCACATGACTTGCGTTGGCCAAAGGAATGATAGCAGCATTTCTATGTGCCAATTCTAGACAAGTCCTTTTGTGACTGGGCTTACATTCTTGCTCTTGGGACATTATCATGAGGAAACATGCCCAGGTTAGCCTGTTGACTCAGGGGAGTATGAAAGAGACATGGACCAGAGATGCCCAGCAAAATCACAACAGTCAAGTTTAGCCTAGATCAACCAACCTAAAGCTTACCCTCAGATATAAATGAAATAAATGCTTATTATTTTATGCCACCAAGATACTTGTCATTGGTTGTGACACTGCATATTGTTATAAGGGATGACCATCCAAGAAAATTAAATATAGTGGGTTTAAAGTGAAGTCATAATTTGTACAACCAAATAAATATTAATAACTCTAGATGTTTAGAATTCACATGAAAGGAAAGAATAGGAACAAGTGATCTAGTTTTATGTTTATGTATCAACTACATGTTATAGAAATGCAAGTAGCTTCCAAAATATATTTTGTACAGCTTAGAAATTTAAAATTTCAGTTTATTTGGAAGAAAAAGTTATATGAAAGGTTTTAGTGAAGGTGTTTACTTTTTTAAAAGAAAATAGGATGTTGGATAGCAAAATGCCTAAGAGCCAATTCCTATACATAATTCATTGGCTTACCAGGTATGTATCAACAAAGCCTCTATCTCCATGTTACCTAGAAGTTTCCTTCTTCTTTCCCCTTACTCAGCTGATCTCATTACAGTAGGGGTACCAACAGGGTTGTGAACCCCCACATAAATCACCTAAGCCTGGTATTTGTCAACAAGACCCTATAGGGGGAAAAATAGAAACAGTGACAACTGCTGAAACCGGTTTAGCTCAGTGGATAGAGCGTCGGCCTGGGGACTGAAAGGTCCCAGGTTCGATTCCAGTCAAGGGCATGTATCTTGGTTGCGGGCACATCCCCGGTAAGGGGCGTGCAAGAGGCAGCTGATTGATGTTTCTCTCTCATCAATGTTTCTAACTCTCTATCCCTCTCCCTTCCTTTCTGTAAAAAATCAATAAAGTATATTATAAAAAACAAACAAACAAACAAACAAACAAAATAAACAGTGACAACTGAAGAAAAAGACCAGATAGGAAAAATAAACAGAAAAGTACAGTTGATTACCAGTCTTCATTTCTTTAATTCTGTGCGCATAAATCCCCATGTACATTTTAGTTTCATAATCCTCATCTTACTTTTCTCTTCTCAACCCTAGCTGTTCCTATTTTGAGACCTTATTTTTCTACACCTTGCTCTTGTTTATTTAACATCCAAGACATTGAAACCATTATATGAGGCTCAGAAATGAGGAAAAGGTGAGTGTGTCATTCTATTGTAGATGTTGATGCATTTTTGGAATGGAACTCAAATTTACTTTCTGATAGATAACTACAGGTTAGGAAATATAATCCATATATGATTTAGATATGTGTACCTTATGTCAGAAATCCAAAGAATAGAAGCACTCAGAAAGTATTAAAGCGCAATGGCACTCAGATGTGTCATTTCTGATCTTCTATGAAAATGGCAACCAGAATATTGCAAAAACAAAGGTTAAAAGATGAAAAACATAAGAGCTCTCTGTGAAATCCAGGTTATTAATATTCTCAGAACAAAGAGGTGCCTAGAGGTTCAACCCATGTCCCAATCCAAAGTGTAAAGGTGAAGGAAACCGAATATTGAGATTTTATTTTTGTGAGGATGGTTTTTAATCTTTATCCAAAATCTTAGCAGATAGAATCTCACAATTACTATATTGGCTATGGTTGTAAGCTATGTAACATGCGCAACAGGAAATATTTTATGGTATAGCCTCAGAACATACATTGGCTTCTATTTAAATACAAATGTTTCATAAGAATAATAATGGAAAACTCAAAAAGGACAAGACATCCTTGTCTTATTCCAGGGAAAATCTTACTTCCTTACACATGACGTTAGAGATGAGACAACACATCAAGTTCAAAAAATCCATCAATTTCAGTTAAATTTGCAGCAGGGACATCCATATTTATGAAGTGAGTTCCTCTCCCTACAACTATCATCTTCTACTCTTGCTTTTTAGTACATTAAGCTAAATATCACTCTTCAGCTGATATACTCTATTTTCACATGTGCCTTTCAATGACGGCCTTAAAAATGCAAAGACATAGACAAAGACAAGCCCATTTTGTAGGTTCACGACATGCCCATTTTTGTATAACCCTCTATCTGAGACTCAGATGAAATAGAAAATATGGGTTAAGATTCAAGATTATCAAAAAAGGTTTAGGGACTTTCAATTTTTGTTGTTTTGGTGGAAATTGCTATTCTTTTTTTTTTTACTCTTTATCAATAGAAAATCAAGTATCCATATGTATGAGGGAAGATATGAACACATGTTATGAGATCAGAGAAGACCACAAATCTTGACTTTCCCGAATTCAAAGTCATTTTATGCTCCCAGGATGCAGGCTACTCGCCAAAAAGAAATTCTGATGATTGTCCTGTCAGTGAACTGTTCACCCCAATAGTTTAAGTATTGTGATTTTTATCAGATTCACTCTTTTTTAAAAATATATTTTATTGATTTTTTTTTACAGAGAGGAAGGGAGAGGGATAGAGAGTTAGAAACATCATTGAGAGAGAGACATTGATCAGCCGCCTCCTGCACGCCCCCCACTGGGGATGTGCCTGCAACCAAGGTACATGCCCTTGACTGGAATCGAACCCGGGACCTTTCAGTCCGTAGGCTGATGCTCTATCCACTGAGCAACACCGGTTTCGGCTTCACTCATTTTTTTAAAATCTATTTTTAATTGATTTCAGAAAGGAAGGAAGAGGAAGAGAGAGATAGAAACATCAATGATGGGAGAGAATCATTGATTGGCTGCCTCCTGCATGCCCCACACTGGGGATCGAGCCCACAACTTGAGCATGTGCCTTTGATTGGAATCAAACCTGGGACCTTGCAGGCGGACACCCTATCCACTGAGCCAAACCAGCTAAGGCAGCTTCACTCATTTTTAGTGGCTTGTGTCATCAATACCTCTGGTGAGCCACAGTTTCCAAAACCTTTCAGAGTCAGGAAGCTCCTAGCATAGGGAGTCTCCATATGCCATTATTAAAAGCAGTTCTAATATGTTTCTCTATGAATTGCGGAGATCCCTTGCTTCCTGGAAGGGTTTCATGCTCCTGGGTAGCTGAATCACCTGATATTTCTCTATTGTCCCTACTTCTGAGTAACAGTTCCGGGTAGAGCTCTCTTTGACAAAGATGGTCAGTGACAGTCACCATGCAGGGAAAACCTTACAAGGAAATTCAAAATCCTATATTGTTGTTGTTGGAAATTTGGGGTGACACCATACAAGATTACCACATCATCTATTGTTTTTTTCCCCCCTCTTTCTCTGCTTATGATATAGCACAGGTCCATTATCTCAACCTTAGGATAGAATGAAGATTTCATATTTGCAAAGGTTGGCCTCTCCAGTATATACAATACTAGAGGCCCAACGAACAAAGATTCAAATAAGAATGGGTCTTCCCTCCCCAGGATGCTGGTGCTGCCTTCCCTCCAACTGGAGCTGCCTTTTTACCTTGCCTTTTTACAGGCTGGGGCATTGTTGCTATGGTGATGATGCAAGCATCCTGCCCTGTCTCCGGCCTCTTAGTGCCTGTGTATTCCAATTAACCTACCATCTTTGTTGGGTTTATTTGCATACTCACTCCTGATTGGCTGGTGGGTGTCGTAAAGGTACGACCAATTTGCATCTTACTCTTTTATTAGTGTAGATAGTCCTTCACTCATCTGGGCAAAAATACAAACATGGGGAGCTGCAGAACATTGACGTCACATCTAATGCCCTGAAAGACCCAGACCAGTTCTCTGACCTAGCTGCCAGTGTCCTACAGTCATCAAGATAGAGGCATAACTTTACTCTCAGCTATTGGACAACTTTCAGAAATAGGTTGAGGTAATTTTCAGATATTATTATGAAAACCCTAAAGCCTAAGGCTTTATTTAAAATTCTTCAACTTAAATCTAGATATTTGCAATCCTATCTGACTTTAGAATATAATCCAGGTTGGCGGGAAAACAGGCAAGTGGGGAGGGAAATATATCACCCCAGGGAAGAATGAAGATTGTGTGTACACATTTTGGTGCATGCAGTACTGTGTACTGATAAGGAATTTTTATTGATGACTAAGTTCTGAAACTGATCACGTGTAAGATCAAAACCATCATACCACTTCAGTTGCCTTATCACTCTGACCTTTATGGCAATTACCGATCACCCTTAAAGCTGTGAATTATTATTTGGGTGAAAGTTAGCAATGGGATTGAAGTTTAGACTTAGTTGCCAGGATCTACAATATGATATTTTCATGTTTTGCAGTACAGTCAGACCAAAGGAACTGAATTGAGACAGCTTATGGCCCAAGGGATTCCATGTTCCACTTGGAGAATAAATTAAAAACTGGAATTATTTCCATCTCTTAGAAATAGAAATATTCCTTCCTTGAGAGGAGGGGCACTATATAATTGGGTTTCTAATAAATTCTAAAAGTAAAAACAAAAGGCAATAGAAACCTCACTATCTATTGACAGATTTACTGTGTTCATATGCAGAAAGATTCAACATCGTTTAGATAGTTATTATCTTCAAATGTATCTATATATCGATAGAAAAATGAAATAGTGAAACAGTCAGAAGGATTTATCGTCTAGGCAAGACTTTACATTCTAGGCAATAATGTTCCAAAGTTCTTGGTTTACTTGGAAACATGATGCACATGATTCAGTGGGGCAATATGCTCTTATATTCATACTTTTCTAACAGGCTTCCTAACATTTTTATTCAAAATTCAAGAGCCCCATATGTTGGATAATATCACTAACACCAATGTTTCACTCTTCCTTGTAGTCAAACCCTCTGCTGTGTAACTTCGTAGCTCCTCCCTGCAGGTGTATGAGTCAACAGAGCAGATTCCTGAGAATAACTGCTGTTTTAATCCACTGAGGTTGGGATGGTGTATTACGTAACATCATTGTGGCAATAGTTAACTAAAAGATATACCCCTATGATGAACTGCTAGATAGCACAGCTTCTATGTATATTAAAACAAAGTGTTTTAACATATGCATGTCTACACAGTGACAGATAACATTTATGTGAAACAAGGGACAGATTCTTGTCCGTGATGAATCTTTAATCTGAATGTAAATACATTTACTCATCTAACCAATACTTCTACTGAGGAGCAGTTTTTTGTGCTATTTATAATAATAAAAGCATAATATGCTAATTAGACTGGACAGCTGAATGACCTTCTGGATGAAAAGGCAGCTATGAGGGCCAAGCCCTTTGAACAAATTTCGTGCATCGGGCCTCTAGTTTTATTATAATGGTTCATGAATATGCTGTTTGTTTTTTTAAAATATTTCAATTAGTTATCCACTTTACTGTACTTCTGCCCTGAGGCTTAATACTAACAGCATAATTTAAAGAAAAAGAAAAAAAGGCACTTAAAGCATTATTCTTGCTGAGGTAATGATGGAGACCACCATAACCATGTCAAGGATATTCCTGTCAGATATTTTGAATTCCAACTATACAGCCTCAAGGCAGCTAGAACAGCCATGAGGAAAACATAATTTTCATATGTTTATCAGTGGGCACTTTCTTTTTTAAAAAAAAATATATTTTATTAATTTTTTTACAGAGGGGAAGGGAGAGGGATAGAGAGTTAGAAATATCGATGAGAGAGAAACATTGATTAGCTGCCTCCTGCACACTCCCTACTGGGGATGTACCCACAACCAAGGTATGTGCCTTTGACTGGAATCAAACCTGGGACCCTTCAGTCTGCAGGCTGATGCTCTATCCACTGAGTCAAACTGGTCAGGGCAGTGGGCATTTTCTTTTATGAACTTTTCTCTGCCAATGTCCAATGTCCAAGAGAAGTTATTTTTAAAAAATCTTGACTTACTATCTCTAAGACTTACATAGATAATGTCAGTAAGATTTTAAACTTCCCATAATATTGTTCTCAAAATTCATGAGTCCAATAAATTGGTATAATTTATATAAGATAAAACAGAGAGACCTTAAATATTTGGTATGATGAGTTCTGACAATTGCATTCACCCATGTAATAACCACTCAAAACAAAATAGAACATTCCTATTACCCCAGAAAGTCCTATTCTGTCCCTTTAGAGATAACCACTTTCCTTTTCAAACAGCACAGCTTAGTTTTGTCTATTTTTATACTACATGTGAGTGAAATAATAGTTTTTATTCTTTTCATTTTGCTCGATGTTTTTATTTGCTTTTAGATTCATCCATTGTCTTTCAGTAATTTTCTCCTTTTATATGGATGAATTAGTATACCACTAGAATAATCTATAATAATAAAAGTATAATATGCTAAATTAGACTGGACAACCTTCTGGATGACCTGCTGGATGAAGCTGGGACTGTGAGAGAAGCCAGGTCCCAGGTGCCAGAGGGAAGCCAGTACCAGCAGCCAGGAGAAGGAAGGCCTACTCTTGCACGAATTTCATGCACCGGGCCTCTAGTGCACTATAAATACTTATTCATTCTCCTGAATAAAGACATTTGAGTTCTTCTACATTTTGCTATTTTGAAAAGGCTATGAACATTCTTATACAAGTCATGCTGTGCGCATAATTTTTATTTTGTGTGTATGTGCAAACACCTGGATGTTAAATGTTGATTAAGAATGTGTTACGTCTATTGATAAATTTAGAGAGAATGGACATCTCAAAAATATTGATTCTTCAAATCCTTAAACATGTTCTTTTTGCTCCATTTGTTTAGATGTGCTTTCATTTCTCTCAAAAATTAAGAGACACATATGTCATTCATTAAATATATTATAGGTATTTTATTGTTTATGATCTTGTGGATTTTTAAAAATTGATTTTTGCAAATCCTTGTTGAAAGTACATATAAATACAATGCATATATTATAAGTTTATATCCTCTTGTTTTAATAAATTGACATGTTAGTTCCAGGATTTTCCTTTGAAGATTCTATAGTATTTTCTATGTATACAATGATGTCATCTGTAAGTAGCGACATTTTCCTTCTTTGTTTCTAATCATTATTTCTTTACATATTTTTCATTGCCTCTTCATAGTACTTAAGATCACTAGTATAATCCTATCTAATAAAAGAGAAATATGCACATTAACTGTACCTCTGTTACGCCCACCAGCCACGCCCACCACCCAATCTGGAGTGGGTATGCAAATTAACCAACCAAGATGGAGGTTAATTTGCATATCCCCACACAGAGCAAAGACTGAAGACAGCGTAGAAAAAAGCCAAGCACTGAAGAAGGGAGGGAAGCTGCAGAGAAGCAAGCAAGCAGGACGGTGGAGAAGGGAGGGAAGCAGGCAGGGCAGGGGAGGAGGGAGAGAGGATGGCAGGGTGGTAGAGATGCCACAGGAATCCTTACTGCAGGAATCTTCCTGCAATGGGCCTCTAGTGTTAAATATAAATGGTGAAAGCAGATATTCACACCTTCCTCCCTATCCGAGGGGGGAAGTATTTAATCTTTCACCATTAAGTATTATATTAGCTGCATGCTATTCATATATGCCCTTTATCAGGTTAAAAGAATTTCCTTTTCCTTGTTTGCAGAGGGCTTCTTTTTCAAAAATCATAAATTTCTGTTGAATGTTATAAAATGTCTTTTTTTTTCCTGCATATTTTAGCTAATGATTATATAAGTTTTCTCCTTTATTGGAAATTAGGTGCTTCTATAGATTTATTTTCAAATATCAAACCAACATTGCTCCCTAGAGCCAGAGTAATTATTTTTAGGTATAAAGAGAAAGATGTACTAGGAAAAAAAGAGTAAAACTGTTAAAAATTATCAGTCCCATATTTGTATGCTCCCAATAACAGAATTTCAAAATTACCAACCAACTTGAGTGAACTGGTAACTTTAAAACTCTCTAACCAGTAATAATAGATGTTAGATTCTTTTTGTGTTGTTGTTGATAGTTTCTTTTTCTACCAAGAACAGAAGAAATGTCAACCCAATGGTAAATTTTGCCCTATATGTTTTATTTGACTAATGAATATTTTATGTAATCAATTTGGAAATTTATTTTTTAATATTTTTATTGATTTCAGAGTGAAAGGGAGAGATAGAAATATCAATGATAAGAGAGAATCATTGATTGGCTGCCTCCTGCACACCCCCTATTGGGCATCGAGCACACAACCCAGGCATGTGCCCTTGACTGGAATTGAACTCAGGACTCATCAGTCCACAGGCCAACACTCTATCCACTTAGCCAAACCAGCTAATACCCAATTTGGAAATTTAAAATACAGCTGAACAGGGTAAAGACCACGTGGGATCTCACTGTATTATTTTCCACAACTCCAAGCATATCCACAACTAGCAAAATTAAGAGTTCAATTAGATAGTTTAGAAAATTCTGATTTTTTCTAAGGTGCCTATAGCAGTTGACACTCCCAACATCAATGTATGAATGTCTCCACAGCTTTGCCAACATGTGATACTATCACATTTTTATTTTAGCCATTCTAAGAGGGTATAGTGATACTTTATATATTACTAGAGGCCCAGTGCATTGGATTCATGCACTGATGGGGTCATGGCCTGTGGGGATTGGCCCGCTGTGGGAACACCCTTCACCTCAGTCAGATGAGTGGCAGCGGAACCACCCTTTGAGCAACTGCTCCCCCTGTGGGAGCACACCGACTACCAGAGAGCGGCTCCTGTGTTGAGCATCTGCCCCTGGTGGTCAGTGTGCATCATAGCGACTGGTTGACTGGTTGTTCTGGTTATTCCGCTGTTTGGTCACTGGGCTTTTATTATATAGGATTATGGTTTCAATTTACATTTTCCTAATGGCTAAAGATTGAACATCTTTTCATGTGCTTGTTTGCCCTCTGCATTTCCTTCTTCTAAAAAGGGCAACTTTTCTTGGTTTTCAGAGCTTCTCCCATGTCTTCTGTTTCTTAACATTAACCAGCCAAAAATAACCCTTACACCAAATAGACATATTTTTGGGTGACAAGTTTTGTTCCTTTACCGCTTCTCGGCTACAGACCTGTATAGCATGTTACTCTACTGAATTTTGTAGACAATTGTGACAAAATGGAAGTATTTGTGTTTACGCATTTTGCTTTGTTACGGCAGCTATGACATCACTAGGGGACAGGAATTTTCAGCTTCATTATAATCTTATGGGAACACCATTATATATGTAGTCTGTTATTAATCAAAACATTATGTGACTCCTGAATGTTGTTTTATTTTTTCATTTCACATCTCTATGCATTTATTTCCATTTCTTGCCTTGTTTGAATGACTAGAACTTTCATCCCTTTGTTAAATAAAAGTGCTGAACATCCTTGCCTTTTTCCTAATCTTATGGAGGAAAGCATTTAGCATTTAGTGTGTTAGCTGTAGGTGTTGAGTACTTTTTATGAAGTTGAGGAAATTCTCCTCTATTCCTAGTTTGCACAGAGCATTTGTTTTTTTATTCACAGGGTTGACTTTTGTCAAATGCTTTTTCTGAACTGATTTATGCATTCATGTAACTTTTCTTATTTAGCCTGAATTACATTGATTAATTTTTGAATATTGAACCAAGCTTCGGATTTCTGGAATAAACTGCACTTGGTTATGGGATACAATTCTTTGTATACACTGAATTCTTTTTATAATATTTTGTTAAGGATTTTTGCGTCTATATTTATGAAGTATATTAGTCTGTAGTTTTCTTCTTTTGTACTGTCTTTCTTATTTTCATGTCAGGGTAATACTAACTTCATTCAATGAATTGGCATGTGTTCCCTCCTTTTGTTTTTGTTCTGAATAAAATCATATAACATTGCTGTTACTTGTTCTTTGAGTGTTGGGGAAAATTCTCGATTGAAGTCATCTGATCAAGGATTTTCTTTATGGTAAGTTGTTTGATTACAAATTCAATGTCTGTTAGTTTTGGGCTATTCCAACTATACAGTTCAGATTGAGTGAGTTGTGGTAGTTCATGTGTTTTGAGAATGAGGTTTGATTCATTTCATTTGTCAAATTTATGTATGGGCACTTACTCATAGTGTTTCTTTGTTACCCTTTGGATGTCTCTAGAATCTGCAGTGATATGTCCTCTTATTACTGATGTTAATAATTTATGTCATCTCTCTGTTTTCTTTGTTAGTCTTTTTAGAAGTCTGTCAATTTTATTCATCTGTTTAAAAATCTAGCTTTGTGCTTCATTGATTTTCTCTATTGTTTTTCTGTTTTCAATTTCATTGTTCACTTCTCTTTATTATTATTTATGATTTTATGGGGGCATATTCTTCTTTTCAGATTCCAGAAGCCTAAACTTAGAATATTGATTTGGGACTTTCCTCTTTTTTGATATTTACATTTAGTGTTACAAGATTCCCTCTAAGCATTACTTTAGATGTGCCCCACAAATTTTAATTTGCTGAATTTTCATTTTAAGTTAATTCATTTTTACTGCCCTTGATACTTTGATCTATGTACAATTCAGAAGTGTATTACTTAGTTCCCAAGTATATGGAAACTCTCCTGTTTTCTTTCTGTTCCTGATTTATAGGCTGATTCTCCTGTGGTCAAAGAACCACATTACTTTAATTATTTTAAATTTGTTGATGTTCATTTTATGGCTCAGAAAATAAACTAGAGAGATACGTGTTCCACGGGGCCTTGAAGAGAATATATATTTTGCTGTTGTTGTATTGCAAGCTTTATAAATGCAAAACAGGTCCCATTAGTTTCTGATACCTCTAAGCTTTTCTGCAGCCTGGCTGATTTTCTTTCCAGCCACTCTATTAATTGTTGAGAGAAATGTTGAAGTCTCCAACTATAATTGTGTTTTATTTCTCCTCTTAATTCTATCACTTTTGCTTCAAATAGTTTTTAACTTCCTATTGCTGCTATAATAAATATCCACAAACTGAGTGGCTTAGAAAAAAAACCATAAATGTATTTTCTTATAGCTCTGGATATTAGAATTCCGAGATGACTCTTAGCGGGCTATGATCAAGATGTCAGCAAGACTGAGCTCCCACTAAAGACTCCGGGGAACAATCCATTTCCTGGCCTTTCCCAGCTTCTAGAGGCTTCCAGGTTCCACAGCTTGTGGTCTTCAGTCAGCAATCACATCGCCCCGATGGCTGGTTCCCTTATTACATCTCCATCTCTGACTAACTTTTCCCTTGTAAGGACCTATTGTGAGTATCTTAGGGCAACCCGCACCCCCAATATATCCAGGATAATCTCCTGTGAAAGTTCTTAATTTAACTACCTCTGCAAAGTCGTTTTGCCATGTAAGGTAAGGTAATAACAGCTCACGGGTATCAGAACCTGAACTTCTTTGGGGGCAATTATTCTGTCTACCCTGGTCTACCCTCTGGCCACCAAAAATACATGTGCATCCCACAGGCAAAATACAGTCACCCTATCCCAAGGTATTCAAAAGTCTCAAACCCTTTACAGAATCAATTCCATTCCAAATTGTTAATCTTGTCAGCTTAAAAGTCCAAATTTTCATCATCTAAATCAGTGGTTGGCAAAATGTGGCTCGTGAGCCACATGCGGCTCTTTGGCCCCTTGAGCATGGTGGCTCTTCCACAAAATACCACATGTGGGTGTGCATGTACAGTGTGATTGAAACTTTGTGGCCCATGCGCAGAAGTCGGTTTTCGGCTCTCAAAAGAAATTTTAATCGTTATACTGTTGATATTTGGCTCTGTTGACTAATGAGTTTGCCGACCACTGATCTAAATCATTTAAATTAGTTCTGTGTGAGGCTGCATATAGAATCCATCCTGTGATACGTTTTTATCTGCATCCTTTAGCATTTCTGAGTTGCCGGCTTATTCAGCTTTGATTCTGGGGCATTTGAACCAAAGAGAAAATGCAGGAGATTCACCATCATGCCATTTTTTTTTTAAGTCCTGGGGTGTCTAGCAGATTTGCCATCTTCTTTCATTCTTTTAGAGTCTTATTATGCTTGTTTACATTCACTGAGTGGGCATATTATTATGATCTTTGAACGTATAATAATCTGGCCACTCAGTGTCTATTTTATATAATAAAAGGCTAATATGCAAATTGTACCCTCAACCAGGAGTTTGACCAGCAGGCAGGCTGGCCAACCACCCATGTTCCCTCCCCCTGGCCAGGCTGGCTGGACCCCACCCATGCACGAATTCATGACAGGACCTCTAATGTGTGTGTGCGCGCGCGCGCACACACACACACACACACACACACACACACACAGCTTACGGGTATCAGAACCTGAATTTCTTTGGGGGCAATTATTCTGTGTGTGCTGAGTGGCCAGATTATTATGCATTCAGCGATCATAATATTCTGGCCACTCAGTGTATAATATCTAGGAGTCTTAGTTGAATTTAGTGGGAGGAATAGGAAAAGTAGATCGACTTTATATTACTGGAATTGTAAATCATGAAAGCATATTTGTAAAGCCTATCCAAAATACTTTACAAATGAGTATCTATTCTTATGATTTTTCTGTCAAATTCTATGTAGCTCTATTTTCCCTAACAAGAAGTTTCAGTTTGTTCCATTAGTCATCAGTATCTAAGTATATATTAACATTTTGATCGATAGGATTTTAAAAACCACTTTACATTGTCACAATACACATCAGAGCATTTTGAAAAAGGTTTCTGGAGATGGTAAAAAATCATATTTAATGCATCCAGGACTTTAATTTAAAACATCTTGGTTAATGGATATTAAATTAAGTTTTACGAAGTCTGTTATTTTTGAATTTATCTAGAAAGTATTCTGTAAATTAGTATTAAAATAATTATGGCCAATGCCAACTAACAACTCCTCTAACCATTCATCATTAATTGAAAAATGTAATAAAAGTAGAATTACTAATCAAAGTAAGTATCCCAATTTAAAGATAAATGTATTTTTTATTACTTTGGCACAAATTATGCATCTAGGCTTGAGGAATAACTCTTATTTGGGTTCACATTCCAAGAATGGATGCATGAGTCACAACATTTAGCCAATTAGACTATATCTGGCACAGATTATTTTTCTAGTTCTTTAGAGATATGGTGTATGTGCCAATTACTACAGTATATACAAAGTCATATGCATAGTGTTCTGTTGTGTTTCAGAAAGCACTGAGAAAATTTATAAATTTTTTAAAAACATTCAATTACAAATAATTATTTTACTAAAGTATTTTCTTTTAATTTTTAAGTTTTTAATTTTAAAAATACTTCAAACTAGCATACATGTTGCAGAAGTAATATAATGGATTCCCAAATACCCTTCACCTAGATCCTTAATTATTAACAATTTGCAACATCTGCCCCCCCCATATTATACATCTACACTGACGAAAAAGAAAGATGCAAATTGACCATACTTTCACAACGCCCACCAGCCAATCAACAGTGAGCATGCAAATTAACCTATTGTCACCATGGCAATGACACATGCCTTCTGCACCACCCTAGCTGCTCCAGGCCTCAGCGCAGCAAGGGAAGGGGGAAAGGTGGCTCCAGGCCAGAGTGAAGGAAGGCCCATTCTTGCACGAATCTTCATGCATCGGGTCTCTAGTTATAATATGAAGAACATATTTACATATTATAGTGTAATAAATATTATTAACATTATTGTTATTAGTTTCGCTGAGTTTTTGGATTCAATCATTTGTCTGCTACATGACTCTTTACCTCTTACTACTTTATCCCATATAGCCTTAAGAAAAAGCACATCTCTTAATAGTACTATATGATAGTATCTGATGAGATTTGGGACTTTAATACTAATGTAATATTGTTATCTAATATATTGTGCAAGTGGCCATACTCAAACTTGGTTAAATGTATTAATAACATTGTTTTTATTGTTCCCCCTTCACATACACCCCCATGGATGTTGTCCAGGATCATCATTGCATTAAGGTGTTATGTCTCTTTAGATTTTTTTTCTTTAAAAATTTTTAAATTAATTTTAGAGAGAGGAATGGAGAAAGGAAGAAAGAGAGAGACACATTGATATGAGAGAGAAATACTGATAAGCTGCTTCTGATTTGTGCCTTGAACAGGGATTGAAGATCAAACCCTCTACTTCGGTGTTGCTCTGAACAGAAAATGAACCTGCCACCTTTTGGGTTGTGGGACAATGTTCCAAACCACTGAGCCACATCAGCCAGGGCTCTTTTTATATGGAAAAGTGCCCTAGAGTATAGAGGAGTTATTTTGTAGGATAACCTCCAAATTACATTTATATGATTCTTTCTCATGTTTAGATTCAGGTTTATACTTTTTCTGCCAGAACGTTATGTATACGGTCCTGTTTCTCGAGCTTTACTTCAAAAGCTGCATAATTTCTGTTTGTCTCATTATTGGACACTAGAGGCCCGGTGCACGACATTCATACACTTGGGGGGGGGGGTCCCTCGACCCAGCCTGTGCCCTTTTGCAATCCAGGAGCCCTAGGGGGATGTCTAACTGATGGATTAGGCCTGCTCCCCCTGCTGCAGTGGGACAGCCTTAATGCTGCCACAGAGGCAGGCCACAGTGCTCGCCACCTGTCAGCCTGGCTTGTGGCTAACTGACCACTAGGGGCAGCCCTTGCATTGAACATCTACCCCCTGGTGGTCAGTGCATGTCACAGCGACTGGTTTTTCCACCTTTCAATCGATTTGCATATTACCCTTTTATTATATAGGATGTTAACTTTGATCACTTAATTAGGGTGTATCCACCAAGTTTCTTCACTATAAATTTCTTCTGTAGTTAATAAGAAATTGGTGGGGAGATATTTTTAGACTGTGTAAATATTCTGTCAATCGCTAATAGTATTAATATCCATTGATGATTCTTGTTTGAATAAATGATTACAATAAGGCTGAAAAATGGCCATTGTCTAACTGCTATCTCCTCTGTATTTATTAGTTAGCATTCTCCTGCAAGGGAAAGTTTGTCCTCCTCCTCATTTGCTTGTTTGTTTTGTGTTACTATCTCTATGGACACACAAATTCTCATTTTATACCATAGGTTTTACTTAATTTCTGTCATCATTCATTTTGTTGCTCAATGTTTTCCAAAATTGGCTAGAAGGAGTCCAATCAGGTAGCTTTTGTACCTTTTTGCAATGTCATTCTCTTCTAAGTGCTTCCTTAATTGATGGTCTGGATGCATCTTATATATCACGTGCCCCAGCCATTTCGATTTCAAAGTGGAATGATGTTTAGAAAAAAAAAATCTGGGCATTAATTATCACAATTATATTTCTAATTTGAATTCAATGCCATGACTATTTTTTTTTGCCTTGCTTTCTCATACTCATGTTATATTTCTTTCATCCTAAAATGAGAGAACTCTGTGAGACTATTAGTATTTCATTTCTAAACCAGATCTCAGTAACACATCAAAGCACCCATCACAGATCTGATATACTTAGATCAATGAGATTTAGAAAATAATTATCATCTATTCCCTTTTGCCTTAAACCTTTTTGATAATTTAAAGATGTTTATACTTCTCTATCAGAACAAATACCATATTGAATTAATCTTATTTTTTTTACATGTCTGTGTTCTCTGAGTCCTTGAGTAGGGAAAACAAATTTTATTAGCTGTCATATCCCCCATATCTACCACAGCCTGAGCGAGAGAAATTGTTTATTATATGATGAAAGAATAAACCCAAATGCATAACTTGGAATTACCTTACTAAATGATTAATGATAATCAGCGGTAAAGAGATAGGCACTAAAATATCCATTCAGACAGACAGCAGTGGTAAAGAGGAAGGGGTAGCAAGTAAACATTCCATCTGTGAATGATATGATATGAGACTAAAGACAGTATCTTCGTTGCATGACAGAGTTAAGATTCAAAAAGAATAAAGGCAGGTTAAAATAATGGTCTGAATCTAATGAGATGAAATTGAAGAGGAAACAGTGTGAGGGAGTGTCAGTAGATTCAGCAAACCACCTGGACAGGTTTTCAATGGGCTAAGCAGAAGTTTGTAAGAAAGACTTAGGATTTTAGGTGATTATAAGACCAACAAAAGCCAACACTATTATGTAGCTACCAGAATAAGCTAGTGTCATCATAGATCTTATCAGAAGATATAGATAGATAGATAGATAGATAGATAGATAGATAGAGATATCAATATATCCATATCTATATCTATCTATATCTATATATCTCTATCTCTATCTATCTATCTATCTATCTATCTATCTATCTATCTATCTATCTATCTTCTAGAATCCAGGAAACAACAGCCTTGTTCTGGGTCAGATTGCCATGCCATCTCTGCTTTCAGTTCCAAGCACTGCCATTTGGAGTACTAGTATAATGCCCAGACAATTTAAGTATACAGTATTTGGAGGAAAGTTAATAAGGTAGTGGAAGGATTCAAATTGGCAACATGACCAATTAGGTTAGAGAAAAGCTTTGTCAAATCATTTAGGCATAAAAATTAGTTTGATAGAAAACTTAACAAACATGAACAATATAATGAATAGCCTTAATTCATATAGCTGAAGACGTCCTAAAAAGATACTTGCAAACTTAATCCAGCAACATGTTAAAAAAAACACCATTGCATGTCAGATGCTTTCTTATAAGAATAAGATAGTTCAGTACAAGAAAAGCTGTGGCTCACATAATTATGGCATAGAAAAATTAGGATTATTCAATGGGAGGTTTCAAAGGCAATTGATAAAAGTTCCATCCATGTTTTGAAAATTTAAAAAGCCCAAACTTATAAAATTAGAAAGAAGGGCCAGTTATAAACATAATGACTTGTGTATTTCTAATTCATATATATTTAATGCATTCATTCTACTGCCTTATACTCATTTATTGTATATTATATGGCATATATATGTCATTTCTATTATGTTAAATGGTAAAACAATATATGCTTTTTATTTTTTAAATTTTATTTTACTGGTTAAAGTAATACATATAGTAGTATATATATCTACTTTTCCCCCCATTGACCTTCCCCCACTATGTCATTTCTATTATGTTAAATGGTAAAACAATATATGCTTTTTATTTTTTAAATTTTATTTTACTGGTTAAAGTAATACATATAGTGGTACATATATGTCCTTTCCCCCCATTGACCTTCCCCCACTATGTCATTTACATTATCTTAAATGGTAAAAATAATATATACTGCTTAAAATATATTTTATCCATTTCAGAAAGACAGGGTGAGAGAGAGGAGGGCGGGAATCATTGATTGGCTGCCATCTGCACACCCCACACTGGGGAAAGAGCCCACAACCCAGACATGTGCCCTAACCAATAATCAGTGACTTCCTGGTCGACACTCAACCGCATAACCACACTGGCCAGGCAATTTATGCTTATTCCTTAGCATCAGGAACATGAGAAATATGATGATTATCATTTCCTTAACAGTACTTAAGTTGTAAAGCCAGCGAAATAAATAGGTTTTAAATAAAGGAAAATAAGAGGCAAAATGATCACTGATTGAAAGTTATAATATTACCTGTTCTATAACAACCTTACAACAAAAACTGACTGAAAACCTTTGAATTATTAAAATATTGGCAAGGTAGTGAGTTATGTAATAACTATACAAACAAACCGCAAGCACAGCAGGAAAATCTAGTTAGAAGATGTAACGGAAACTATATTGTCCTCAGATTTAACAATAAAATATAAAGTATCTAAGAGTGAACTAGATAAAAAAATGTGCAGGACTCATAAGCAGATAATAAAACTTGACTAAAACCATAAAGAACACCGAGATAAATGGAAGTGAGACACACTATGTTGTTGGTTAGGAAGACCAAATATTTTAAAAATGCCAACCTCCCCATAATATTCTCTAAATCAAATGTAATATCAAGACGATAGTGCTGTTTACTTCAAACTTTGTAAAATGTTCATTTAGACCAGTGGTTCTCAACCTTTCTAATGCCGCGACCCTTTAATACAGTTCCTCATGTTGTGGTGACCCCCAACCATAAAATTATTTTCGTTGCTACTTCTTAACTGTAATTTTGCTATTGTTATGAATCATAATGTAGATATATGTGTTTTCCAATGGTCTTAGGCTCTACAGCAGTGGTTCTACCACAACCCACAGGTTGAGAACCACTAGCAGGGTTGCCTAAGACCATCAGAAAACACAAATATTTACATTACGATTCATAACAGTAGCAAAATTACAGTTAAGAAGTAGCAACGAAAATAATTTTATGGTTGGGGGTCACCACAATATGATGAACTGTATTAAAGGGTCGCGGCATTAGAAAGGTTGAGAACCACTGATTTAGACCAATGAAGAAGTAGGAATAAGCAAGAAACATTTTTAAAGTGGAATTTGCCTAATCAGGTATCATAATGTGTTCTAAAGTTAGAGTAGTTAAAATTCTGTCATACTATTATAGAAATAGATCAGAGAAACAGTAAAATTCTAGGGTTAAAAAATGACAAATAATGAATAGTGTTATATGTAAATAATTCTAAAATTAAAAAAGATAAATACCACCTAGTAGGAAAAAAGAAAAATAACATTAGTAGTCAATGAACAAGAGGAAAATTACAATGGCTAGAAAGTAAGCATATAAAATTGTTTAAGTCTCACTAATATTGAAATAAATTAAATGTTTGATCTATATTCACTGCATTCCAAATATATTTATTCCTGACCAATTTTATGTCAGGTACTTTTGTGGGTAACTCTGAACAGAGAGGAGAATGAGACAATACCCCTACCTTCATTAAATGGAAACAGACAGGAATCTAATAAAAAAATAACAACATGATTTGAGATAATGAGAAGTATATGAGGAATATAAAGTAGGGTAAATGGATAGGAAAGCACTGTGAGTACTATTAAAATGAGGGAAATCAACATAATCTTCTTGAACGCTAATTTGCCAATTGTATCAATAATTTAGGAATGATTGTATCTTTTAAAAACATCCTACATTGAAATAACTTAATACAAGAAGTTGCAAATATACTACAGCATTCTTATGATGGTTTCACCTGCCTTTCACCAATGATAACATGTTACATCATCAGTAAAATGTCAAAACCAGGAAATTGACATGGATGCAATACTATTGTATTGACATGGATGCAATACAATCTACCGACTTCATGTCAATTTCTGCAGTATATACTGGACTCATCTGTGTTTTTGTTATATAGGACTACAAAATGTTCTTCATATGTACGGATTCATGTGACAGCCACCACAATCAGGATACAGTAGAATTTCATCACTTCAAAAAAAAAAAGCCACAACAAAAACTCATCATCTCCAATTCTAACCCATGACAACCGCTGATCTATTTTTCATCACTATCATTTTGTCATTTTGAAAGCGCTCTCTAAATGGAATCATAGATATGTAATCTTAGGAGATTGGCAGTTTTTCTCACTCAGTATAATTCCCTGGAGACCCATCTGGATGTTTGTGGATATCAATAGCTGGATTCTCTTTATGGCTGAATAGTATTTACATTACATGGATGAACAGGTCTCTTTATCCAGTCACCCATTGAAGGGCATCTGGGTAGTTTCCAGTTTGGGGCTATCACAAACAAAGCTGCTACGAACATTTGTGAGCAGATATTTGTGTTGATGTATGTTTTCAACTCAGTAGGATAAAGATCCAGGCTTGTAATTGCTAGGTCCTATGGAAAGTATGTGGTATCTAAAATAATAAAGGCATAATATGCTAATTAGACCAGACATCCTTCTGGACAAAGCCAGGGCTGAAGGGAATCCCAGGTCCCAGGTGCCAGAGGGAAGCCAGTGCCAGCAGCCTAGGGAAAGAAGGCCTCCTTTTGCACAAATTTTGTATATTGGGCTTCTAGTAAGTTCATAAGAAACTACGAAATGTTTTCAGAAAGTTCTAGCATTTTACATTTATACCAGCAATGTACGACAGACCCAGTTTTTCCACATCCTGCCAGCATCTGGTGTTCTCACTGTACTCTTCGTCTCTCTGAGAGCTGTATTCTGTATTGTTGCTTTAATTTGTATTTGTCTAATGGCTAATGATATTGAACATAGTATGTGTTTATTTGCCCTCTGTACGTTCTCTTAAGTTATGGGTCTAGTGAGGTTTTTTGCCTACTTACTAATGAAAATGTTATCTTAATATTGAATTTAAAGAGTTCTTTATACAATGGTAAGCAAAATATGTTTATAGTTATAATACAAATACATAATACAAGAACAAACTCAAGTGTTTTGCACACTCACAACTGTAAACCTAGTTTTGCCCACCTCTGTGTATTTTGCATACAAGTCCTGTGTTGGATTTGTGACTTGTGAATAGATTTTTTTTATCATTAGCAGTTCTCATCCTCTTAATAAATTCTTTCAAAGAACAAAATTTAATTTTTTTAATAAAAAACTATTGTCATATTTCCTCTTGTGGGTTGTGATTTTGGTGTCATGTCTAAGAAATCTAACCCAAATCATATAGAAGTTTAATAGTTTTACAGTTTTCATTTAGATCTCTGATCAATGTTGGGTTAATTTGGGTATAAGATGTAAGGTTTAGATTGAAGGCTTGTTTCTTTACCTATAAATATCCAATTGTCCCAACATAATTTGTTGAAAAGATCATCCTTCCTCCATTGAGTTGCTTTTTCATTAGTGACAAAAAACAGTTGAATGTACTTATGCAGATCAAATTATCAACTCTCCATTCTATTCTACTGATCTATGTGTCTGTTCATGTTCTATGAGATACTGCCTTGTTTTCATATCTTTTAACACAATTTTATTTCTATAAGAACTGTCCATATGAGATAGACATATGTGGAAAAATGTACATGTAAGGATGTTCATTGAAGCATGCTTTACATATTAAATAACTGAAAAAAATCTAATGTCTACCAAGAGGAAAAAGATTAAAGAAATTATGATAGATTTCAGCAAAATAACCCATTTGGCTAGTGTAGAAACTCTCTCCCTATAAAACCTGGTGATGTTGAATAAAACAAAATGTAAAGAGTGCATGCTGATTTTTGTGTAGCCTTGGATTTGTAACTAGTCCAGTAATAATAGCGTCTTGATTTTGACACTCAAAGGGACAGGTGATAACAGCTTTGCTCAATCATGGCGGAATGTTAAAAATGAGAACTGGGAATAACGTTGAGATCCTCAAAAGACTGTAATCCTAGTGCTTGGGAAGTAAAAATGAGCCACATATCTATTTGGTGAGATGATAGCAAAGCTTCAGAGAAAAATTAAATTCCTATGACGGGCTCCACATAGGTAACATATTCAAAGCAATACGTTAATGTAAGCGTTTATACTGGGCTTTTGACACCTACCCAGACCACAAGGGATTTCTTAAAAAAAAAAAAAAAGCTTCCCTTAAGACAAACTAGCAACAAAGACTTAAAAATATAGACAGAATCAACAACCATAGCAAGGTTACCAGATACTACAAAGAAATGGATTAATACTCCAGTAATTTGGGGAAAAATATAATTTTTTATTATGAGTCTATAACCACAATGTCCAATATACTAATAGACATAAAACAAACCACAAGTATGAGTCACATATGTAATTTTAAATGTAATTAAAATTTCACATTAAAAAGTAAAAGAAATAGGTAAAATTAAGTTCAATCGCTTAATTTTTATTTAACTTTAACATCTTTTTTCATACTATGTCTTTGGAATTTAGTGTATATTTTATACTTATAACAAATCTTAATTTGGACTAGCCACATTTCAAGTGCTCAACAGCCACACGAGGCTACTGGCTGTCATATTGGGTGGCGCCTGCAGGTCATAAAATATGTATAAAATGAGTAACATGACTAATTCATTCAACTATGATTCATTGAGCATCTACTATACCAGACACAAAGAAAACTGCAGTGCACTAAGTAGACAAAGTAGTAATCTGGCTTAATACCACTGTGTGTGGAAAGGGGAAAGTGAGAGCATGGAGAAACATAATTTTAAAAAAAATTATATATATACTGGAGGTCCAGTGCACAAAATCATGCATGGATGGGGTCCAGCCAGCCCAGCCCCAATAGGAATGGATTGGGCTGGGCCTGTCAGGAGGAGGAGTTGGAGGGATGTTGGCTGGCTAGCCCTGCCCATAATCAAAATGGGGGGGGCAATCTAGGGAGGGGCCAGTGATGGGAGGGGCTGCAGGATATTGACCAGTTGGCTCTGCCCCCTATTGGGGTGAGGGGGAGATCAGGAGTGGGCCAGCTCAGGGGGAGGGACTGCAGGCCTACTGTGGTGGGACAGGCTGCCTGGGGGAAGGAAGGGACATTTGGCCAGCCGGCCCCACTCTTGATCAGGGTGGGAGAGTCCAATCAGGGGCGGGGACTGCAAGGTTTGCCAAACAGCCCCTTCCCCTGATCAGGTGGGTTTGCTGGCCACGGTGGGCATCATAGCAACTGGTCGTTATGGTCATTATGGCCATTCGGTTGCTGAATTTTTATATAGAGAGATGGCTAGATAATGATATATGCTGTAGAAAAAAAATAAGCATGCTAACATAAAGGAGTACTCCTGTGGGTGTGTCAGCATTCATGTGTGTAGGGATTGTAGGAGTACTATTTTATATAGGGTAATCAATGAAAGGTCTCAAAAATAAGGTAATATTTGAGCAGAGACTTAAAAACCAAGAATCAAATACTGTAGAATATCTGCAAATATATATTCACAGATGTATTTTTAAAAAGCTCAATGCATGGATTCAACAGAGGATTAGACATAGCTGAAGAAAATATTATGACCCAATTCAGACAATACAGTACAACAAATATTTTGAAAAGTTTTCTAGGTGCAAAGTAGCTATATTTTGTTTAAATGACCATAAAAATCTTTCAAATGTATGAATCTATTATTAAAAATAACTTAGATCAGTGCTGTCCAATCTAAATATAGTGTGAGAAATAAATGTTACCCGGTATCACTTATATATGGAATCTTAATTTTAAAAAGGTCAAACTTAATAGAAACAGAATTAAAAAATGATTGCCAAAGGCTGGGGGAAAAAGAGAGTTTGTAAAAGGGTATAGACTTTCAGCTCTAAGATGAATAAGTTCTGAGTATCTAATGTAAAACATGGTGACTATAGTTTATAACAATGTATTTTAAAAGTAAAAAAATATAATGAGCCACATGTATAATTTTACTTTTCCTAGTAGTAACATTAAAAAGCAAAAATAGGTGAAATCCTACCTCATAAAGAGGGAATATGCTGATTTACCATCACCCCATCACAAAGATGGTGGTGCCCACAGCCAATAAGGAGGGAATATGCTAATTGACTACCACACCCTCAAAGATGGCAGCACTCAAAGACACAAGATGGCAGCACCCAGTCCCCTCAGACCTGCCAGGGTCCCCCAGTCTCCTCAGCCCCCTAGACATCCAGGGCCAACCCGAGGCTTGCCTGCACCTCAGATGGCGGCTGCCCAGCCACTCAGGGCCAGCCAAGGCTCAGGTAACCAGGGCCAGCAGGGGCTTACACTGCCAGCAGTGGCAGCAGCCAAGGTGTGATGGGCATCGCCTTCCCCTGATTGCCAGGTCACCTCCCACCCCTGAGGGCTCCCAGACTGTGAGAGGGGGCAGGCCAGGGTGAGGGACCCCCTCCAATGCATGAATTTTTATGCACTAGGCCTCTAGTTATTTAATAATATTCTTTATTAGTAATTGAATATTATTTTCAACCCAATATATCCAAAATGTTATTTTAATACATTGCACTGGCCACATTTCACATGCTTAGTAGGCACAACTAGTAGTTACTGTATTAGATAGCACAGCCCTGGATGCTACGTACATTACTATCAACAGCCTTTTACATACTTAGCTGAACTCTAAGTTGACTAAATTAAGAAATAAAATAAAAAACACAACTGATGTTGTGGAAATCCTAGGAAATCTTGCATTTCTCAGGAACTTTTTTTCCTTGTGGTTTTGTTGGCAATGCAGGGATTGGGTGATATGACCTTGAGATAACTGGGAAATGAAAGAATTATCATTTCTGTCCTGAAGAGAGACATCCAGAAATAGAGACACAGTGAAACACTAAGAGGAAGAGAGACAAAAAGAGTGAATGTGTGTGGATGGGCACACATGTCAGGAATGATGCGAGTTGGGAGACAGAGAGAAAAGGCTCTTCTTTCAACTCCAGATTAGACACTGAACATGGAGCCTCTTGAAGCAGAAGGTCCTCCATTTCAAGTTGTACGTCCATGAGCACTATTCCATGGCGGAAGACACCTCTGACTGCAGTGACCGGGGCCTAAAAACCATGAACTTGGATTCATTCATTTCAACCTCTAGTCAAGGCTCTGTTTCTTCAGAGAGAGCAGGCTTAAAATCAATGGCTCCAGAGAGTAAGTAAAGGATCTAAACTCAGTAGAGGCATGGAGGTGGTAGCAAAAGTATTCCCTACCAGGCCTTAGAAATGTAGAGTGTAATTAACTGTTTCTGCCGAGAACTCAATAAAAGTAAAAGACTTTATTTCCTGGGTTTCTCGGCTAGGAAATGCATACTAATAGTAAACTAAATCAATGCACATGAGCATTGTGTGAGCCTGTTTTTAAACTCAGTTACACTGTGACAACTATTGATTGATTCATCTGCTTTGATATCATTGAAAAGTAAGGGATCTGTTTGGTAATCCTGAAATGCTGAGACTCGAAGCAAGGACCCTGTGGGCTATGACTCTGAAGTCTGTTTCCTGGGACTAGTCCTATTATTAAATACCGACATGACCCTATAAATCAATTATCCTAACATTAAACCTTCCTTGGATTCTTTGCATTGAAAGTCATTGCATTGGATGGTAGAGCCACTCTTATTCTACAACCTATGGTTTCACTTTTATGGAGAGCAATGGTGAAACAAAATTGTTCATGTTATTTATATAGAATGAAATGGAATGAGAAGGGCATGATTTATAAGAACATTCTAGATAGATCTTTCCAAATCTGTCCACCACCAGACTACGAGATAATTTCACAAGAATTGCATTCTCAAGAAATTAAATGTACTCCAATTCTTCCATCTAAATCTATCAATATCCTTAATAGTTTACTAGTTTGTGTGAGTCTGTATATGTTGGAATTCAAAGGAATCATAATTGTTAAACAATGTATAAATACAAACTGGAAAATTATTTAGCTTTCTGATACCAGTGGTCTTACAAGTAACTTCATAATGAATCTAGAGAAAATTAAAATATCTATATGTACAGAATTATGTTTCCCTTTCAGTTTCCCATCACTTTTCAGAATGGACATGCACCTTCCTTTCAAGTGTCATCTTTTCTGAGACAACCTGCCACCAGCTCAGGCCATGCAGGTAAATTATCCTCAGTTTCTTCCTTACAAATACTGATAGATCCTTGATCATGGCATGGCTCTGTCTGCTGCCCTCCTAGGAGACAAAAACTGGGACACACTTTTCATTTATATTATTTTGTTCTTGCAGCTGCTCAATACAAACACAATAATATATACAATTTGGTGGTTTGTTTTAATTTGCAGACTTTAGAGAAGCTTCTGCCCGGAACCAGTAATCAGCAAGACCAGCAAAAACACTGCCAGAGAGTCTACAAAGGCAATTCAAACAACCCTGTAATTTAACTTTTAGTTTTATGTAATAACACTTGCGGACTATTTCAAATTGGAATGCAATTAGTGTACAGACTTATGACCCACATTTTGGGGCAAGCATCACTGATTTTACAAGGATAGGCAAAGGTCACCTAATAGTGTCTACTACAATTAGTTTCGTGATTGACAGTTAAATCCTCCCATTTACTCAGGTTTATGACACTTTCACATGTCAAAATGAAATACTGTTATTCTCTGAACCGTGAAATTTGAAAGGGACTATGTTACTCTACAATCAGATAACCATATTAAGGAAGAACAGTTGAAGAACTTTATTTTCAGCACTCACAAACTCTTAATACTGGTTCAAATAAAATTCCCAATAATAGGTAATAATATTGTAAATATTATATCACTGTACAATCTTGTAAAGCAGTGTTATATCTATGCGTTTTAGAGTTAAGTGGGGAATTTGAATCTTAGCTCCAATCCTATTCTGCATGATGCCTCATATAGAGTATATGGGCAATAAATATGAATGAGAATGAGTTTGGATTTCATTTCATAAACAAGAAGAAGCTACTAAAAGTACTGTTTTAAACTGATAAAAATAATATGATATTTTCAATAATTGCCAAGAAAGTATAGAGGCAAAGAGACTGGATATGAGGATTTATCAATAGGCTAGATAGATACATCTTAATTGATTGATCTATTGGTAAGATCTGAATTATGATGGGGAAGAAGTATTGGAAATTACCTACCTATTCACAGATCTATAATTATTTGTTAGTTCAAAAAGAATATTCACATCACTAGCAAGAAGGCCATGAAATAAGCTACTATTATTTAATTTTCACAGATGAGAAAACTGATACTCAAAGACATCATGTATTTTTCCCAAGGATACTATAACTATGTAACTAATAAATGTTAGACCTGCAACTTAAAGACAAATGAATTACCTGTAATCATTACTATAATACACTTCGTTTCAGGAAAATATCAGAGTATGAGGTTGCTTATTGGGTATGGATTAGGGAGTAAGGAAGGAATCAAATAAAATAGACAGTTTAATAGTGATAACATTAAGATAAATAGTAAAGTCAGAAAAGGTATTGGTATAGTATGGGAATGCAACAAGGACATTGGTGAAATATTTAGCTTGAGATACACTGATTTTATAGAGTGGTATTGGATGTCCAAATGAAGTTTCCACTAGATATTTGAAAGTGTAGGATTGGTGTAATATCTTGCCTGGCTCTGTAGAGGTGCAGAATGAGACAAGAAGCTTCAAGAATAGAAGGCCACTAACAGTAACATAGAATATTGGTATTTAGGTTAGGAGATAAGGTAAATTAATCAAACCATAAGGATAATTATGAAGCAAACAGAAGTATAAAAAACATATGCAGCTCAGAAACCAAGAGAAGAATGAAAGGATTGTCAACTTTTTTTTAAGAATTTACCAAGTTCCAGACACCTTCTATATGTGTTAGCATTCAATTGTAATAAAACATAATAGATTCGTGAGGTGTATTATTTCTATTGTTTAAGGTGGGGAAAGGAAGGTCAAACAGGAAATGTAACCTGCTCAAGAGCACACAAGAAATGACACCGTGGACACAGACAATAGGGAGGACAGTGCAATGAAGGCCTAGGACGGGGCAAGAGCCCAGTTGAGGTGGCAAAAGGGGGAAAATGGGGGACATCTGTAATACTCTCAAACTAAAAATGTTTAAAAAGGAAATGACAATTAGAACTCATATTATCAAGAAGCAATGCCACAGGATTTGGCAATTTGAAGGTTTTGAGAGAACATTTGGGATGCAGCTAAAATTTCAAGTAGACAGAATTGAATAGAAGATGAGAAAGTGGAAAATGTGCTGGAGAGAACTCTCTGGAGTGAGGCACGATGGCAAAGGGAGAGGAAAGGTGAAAAATGCAGGAAAAATCTGACCTGAAGATTCCATCTCTCATTTTTCTTTCTAGAGCAGCTATCCTAGTACTTTTGCAATTGCATGAGTTAGTGAAAGCATTAAAGTTGAAGGGTCCTTGCCAATCATATCATCCCCCATAGGTAACACATAAGAAAATAGTTTTGGAGAACATAAATAAGAGTCCTTGACAGCCCTGTGCCCTTCAGAACTGAATAGATAAAAACCAAGTCTCTTGACTGCTGGGTTAATGGTCTTTGGGAAGGTACCAACTTGAGCGGGATACATTAGCCATTTTGTTTCTTGAAGAATTTAGCTCTCACTTGGTTATGATGTACTTTGACTAAAAGCCCTCTTACCTATCTATCTATCCATCTGTAGTCTCTTCCCTGCTACAAGGAGATGGAGTAGAGAAAATTATTCCAAGTATGGACCACAGTATGGTGATTACCATGGGTAAGAGGTTGGTGGATGGAGATGGAGAGGGCATAGAAGGGATAAATGGTGATGGAGAAAATAAATAAAATGAAATTAACAAGAAAAAGTAAATTAATTAATCAAAGTAAATTTAAATAAATAAATAAAAGTATATACCTATGAGACTACATAGTACTTACTTTATTTAACTTTAAGAGTTATACAATTCCCTTTTCTGAACTTCAGTATTAATAGACTCTACCATGTTATTTAGCACAGAACTACCATAATTATTGTATTATGTGCCAAAGGTATTATTTGACATCTTTTTCTTCTTCTTTAGAAGTTGAACTTCCTTGAACCGACAGACCATTTTTTTTTTCTACAAGAAATAGCATAATATGGAATATATGGTGGACAATATATACTGGTGCATAGTTGTTGAAAGAGTAGTCTGTACTAATACACAGATTTAAGAAGGCTTTGGAACAAATTTTCCAAAGGCATGTGTTTAAGCACTCCTGGTTCAATTGCCCCATGGAAAATGTTGTGTGAAATTCAATTACTTTCACATCTGAGCACCTGCTTCTCATTTGATGACTCAAATGGTCAATTCTCAATGCCCTGAGACAGGGTTAAAGTGGAATTCAGGTAAAATTCTTAGTATATTAGCCACTCCTTTAGTTTACCATTTTCTACTAATAAAAATAAAACATATTACTTGTAAGTAATGTGAGCGATGCAAGACTAAAACAAACAAGAAAATAAAAATCACTAGTAAACCCATAGTCCATGGGTAACTATAGCTGGTGTTTTATTTCCTTTCATTCTTCTTCCTACCCAGAAACCAACACCTATTATTACATAAGAGGGGTGAAAACCCATGTGAATTTTTCACATATCTTAAATTTAATATTTCATAGTGTTTTTCTATGTCACTAAATATCCTTCAACATCATTTTTAAATACAGGGTGGGGCAAAAGTAGGTCTACAGTTGTGAGTATTATGGAGTTTATTCTTGTTTTATTGTGTATTAATTACTGTATTGTTTTCCACACAGACAATTATAAATCTTCTTTTGCCCCACCCCATATAAACAGTATCTTATAGTATGAATGGCATGATTTAAACTATTTTGCTACAGCTAGTTATTTAGATTGCTACCATGTTTTCATTGTTCCAAATACTTTTGTGAATAACATATTTGTGTGTCTCTTGATAAAATTTATGGCAATTTTCTTAGACCAGATTCTGAGAAGTTGAATTACTAGCTCATTGAAACGTAATTCTATTTGTTGGCTATAGAACTAGAGAAAAATATGGATTTTCCTCTCCAAACACTTCATACAAACATAAGGAGTAAAACAAAATTGCAGGAATGATTTTTCTCCAACCGACTCCGCAAACAAACCTGATCATTGATTTGGCACCTACAATGTAAGACAGTATCGTTAAATATTCTTTTTAATTATCATGCGAGTATGATAATAATAGATGACTGATCCGTTCTTTTCTGAGTTATTTTTCTGTTAGTAATGAGAAGGGTGTGTGTATTGTTATGGGTTTAGATAGACTCACTCTTCTCATATGTGTATAATAGGACTGTGATGTTAGAGAGATGGTCTGTGACTTTGAAACTGTCTTTCCGTGGGATTCGTGCCAGATTCCACAAACCTCACCACGCTAGCCTTCTCCAGAGTCATTCTTAATAATTCATCACTGTCTACAGTGTTTGCAGTTCTGAGCAGGCGGTGTTGCCATAAGAAACAGCATACGCTGCATACAAACAGGTCAATAACCAGCTCATTTTTATATATGACAGAAGCCTATTTTATCTAGGGACACAGTTTATCTGCCTTCAAAAATCCATTTCAGGGGAATCCTACCGGCCAAATCACAGCGTCATTCCAGTTAGACAGAGAAAATAACTTTAGCTACAATCTGCCTTATTGCATTCAAAGCACATATATGTTTTCAATCAAGTTCTCCCAGAGATTATACATATTTCTGCTCTGTCTGAGTAAAAGAAACGCAGGATGCTCTAGTGTGTAATTGCTAGATTTCAAATCTAGCTTGCAATAATATACATAAAGAACCAATAGAATTCCAAGTTTGAAAATATCAATATTTTAAAAGGTTAATTTTGCTTTAAAATTACACTTAATGATTTTTCTGGTTATAAAAAGAGTGTTTATTGCAGAAACTTTAGAAAAATATCAACAAGGGAGTTAAATTACCTCAAATCCTATAACCAAATAATTGCTACTGTTAAGTATTTTGTGTAATATTTCAGCCATTTTGCCTTGCCTATGCGTATGTATATGCATGTGTGTGTAATGGGGATTATACTTATACTAGAGGCCTGCATGCATTGAGGTGGGGGTGTACTTCAGCCCAGCCTGCTCCCTCTAAAATCTGGGATCCCTACAAGCAGTTGGGCATCCCTCTCACAATCCATGTCTTATGGCTCCCAACTGCTCACCTGCCTGCCTTCTTGATTGCCCATAACTGCTTCTACCTGCCAGCCTGATCACCTAACCACTATCCTGCCAACCTGATTAATACCTTACTGCTCCCCTGACAGCTTGTTTGCCCCTAACTGCCCTACTCTGTGGGCCTGG
The DNA here is from genome assembly GCA_004026805.1 of Lasiurus borealis. NCBI lineage: Eukaryota > Metazoa > Chordata > Mammalia > Chiroptera > Vespertilionidae > Lasiurus > Lasiurus borealis. The sequence continues at coordinate 53,133 of PVJN01002318.1, read as the reverse complement.
TCACCCCTAACTTCCCTCCCCTGCAGACCTGGTTCCCCCCTTCCAACTGTCCTTCCCTGCAGGCCTTGTCACCCCCAACTTCCCTCCTCTGCCAGCCTGGTCATCCTTAACTGCCCTCCCCTGCAGGCTTGGTCACTCCCAACTGCCCTCCCTTGCAGGCCTGGTCCCTCCCAACTGCCCTCCTCTGCTGCCCATCTTGTGGTAGCCATCTGTGTCCACATGGGGGCAGGATCTTTTGACCACATGGGGGCAGTCAACTTGTGTGTTGGAGTGATGGTCAATCTGCATATTACTCTTTTATTTGATAGGATAGAGGCCTGGTGCATAGGTGGGGCCCAGCTGTTTTGCCCTGAAGGGTGTCCTGGATCAGGGTGGGTGTTCCCTTGGGATGTGGGATGGCCTGGGTGAGAGCCTGTGGTGGTTTTCAGGCTGGCCACACACTCCGACAACCAAGCGGAGGCCCTGGTATCTGGGATTTATTTATCTTCCACAATTGAAACTTTGTAGCCTGTAGTGGAGCCAAGCCTTCTGCTCACACAGGCATTGAAACTTTGTTGCCTTAAGCGGAAGCCTGAGCCAGCTAGGGTTTGCAGAAAGCTTGGCTTCCTCCATCGCCAGGGGTAACCCAAGCTTCACTCCTGCTCTCTCTGTGGCTGTAGCCATCTTGGTTGGGTTAATTTACTTACTTGCTCTGATTGGCTGGTGGGCATGGCTTGTGAGTATAGCGGAAGTACAGTCAATTGCATATTACTCTTTTATTAGATAGGATAATCTTTTACAACCTGTTTTATGCTTATTAACACATCATGAACATTCTACATACATTATATATTAATATATATTTAATTATTCATAAGCATGTGTTCTGTTGATGCATAATATTATATAATAGACTAGAGGCTCAATGCACAAAATTCATGCAATGGTAGGCCCTCGCAGCCCTGCCTGCCTTGAGGCCCCATGTCCCTGGCCCCCCACCCACTGGATGTTCTGGAAGGTCATTCCAGAAGGTTATCCCAAAAGTCATTCTGCCATCTGGTCTAATTAGCATATTAGCTCTTTATTATATAGGATGATATGAATTTATCTAACCAATATTCTAATTTTGAAATTAGGTTGTTCTTTACTTGCTACAATTATAAATAATACTGCATTTAGCATTTTGCCTATCTCAGTATCCTTAAAATAATTTTCCAGAAACATAATTGCAAGGTTAAAAGGTTATAACCTGTTTAAAGGATTTTGACACATAGTCCTATATTGCCAGTTAAATATATATTTAGTTTGGCACTCAAACAATGTGTAGTAGTCAGATGTAGCAGATGGTGTTGGTATACTACTTTTAACCTGTGGCGTATACCAGATAGAGTTTTTATGTCCAGGTTCTTATACTTGTATCTTCTGCCCAAGGCTTTCTCCTGCCTCAGAATCCTGCTCAGTCTACTGGCTGGGCAAGGAGAACATCTGTAGAGGGTACCATCCTAAGAATTACTCTCAACCACAAGGAGAGTTTATACATAAGAGCCTAGATGTCTTACCTATCTGTGGAACTCTCTAAGTTGTGTCCCACATAGTCTCTCTCTTTTTAAAAATATATTTTATTGATTTTCCACAGAGAGAAAGGGAGAGGGATAGAAAGTCAGAAACATCGATGAAGAGAGACATTGATCAGCCGCCTCCTGCACGTCCCACACTGGAGATGTGCCTGCAACCAAGGTACATGCCCCCGACTGGAATTGAACCTGGGACCCCTCAGTCTACAGGCCGACTCTTTATCCACTGAGCCAAACCGGTCTCGGCCCACATAGTCTCTTGAAGGTCCCTATCAGGATTGAGCCCAGTTGCCCACAGACAACTACTAACTAATTGAGTTCTTCTACATTAGCTTTATAGTATTCCCTTCCCTGTCTCCCTTTCTCATTCCCTCATTGTCCTTCCTGGACTCACCTCCCAAATAAACTGTTTGTATCCAACACAGGAAAGAAATAAAATAGTGTCTTTTGTAAGTCCTAGTCTCCAAAGGACTACTTCAAATTCTTACATTGCTTGAGGACAGGGAAAGGAGCTAAAATGCGAATTCAAAGAAAGATAATAACATCAAGTATTTACAAGGTGCTAATTATTTATCAGACACTCTTCTAAGCATTTGGTGTATTTTAACTAGTTTAAAATTCACCACAAAAATCATCATAAAATAAAATGCCTAGAAATAACATTTTAAAGGGTGTGAAATGTCTTTACATTGATGATTACCAGAAATCAAACAGGACCCAAATAAATGGAAAAATATCCTGTGATCTCAATATCATAAAAAATAACATACTTGGAAATAAGTTTTTTAAAGAATGTAAAAGATTTTTACATTAAAAATGTCAAGAAATCAAATAAAACACAAATAGAAAGATATGTGATTAGAAATTAGTATTTTTTAAATGTCCATACTACCCAAAACCATTTTATAGATTAAATGCAACTTCTATCAAAATTTCAATGATATTTTACACAGAAATAGAAAAGAGAACCCTAAAATTAGTACGGAACTAGAATGGGTCCACAAATAACCAAAGGAAGTATGAGAAAGAAGAACAAAGTTGGAGGCATCACAATTCCTGTTTTCCTTTTTTTTTTTTAGAATAATTTTTAATTAATGTATTACATGTATACATATCTTCCTATTGCCCCCCCTCCCAGGCATACTCTAACCCCCCAGTGTCTTGTGTCCATTGGTTATGCTTACAGGTATGCATACAAGTCCTTTGGTTGATCTCTTATTTACCCCACCTCTCCCTAACCTTCCTGCTGTAATTTGACAGTCTGTTTGATGCTTTACTGCCTCTGTGTCTATCTTTTGGTTCATCAGTTTATAATGTTCTTTATTACCCACAAATGAGTGAGATCATGTGGTGTTTCTCCTTCATTGGCTTATTTTCACTTAGCACAATTCCTGTTTCCAAACTTGACTACAAAACAGTATGGTACTGGCATAACCATAACAGTATGGTACTAGCATAAAAATATACAAACTACTGGGACAGAAATGAGAGCACAGAAATAAACACACACATATGTGCTCAACGAATATTTGTACAAAGGCCCAAGAAGACTCAATAGGGGAAAAAGACGGTCTCTTTAATAAGTGTTGCTGGCAAAACGTGATAGCCACAACCAATCAATGAAATGGGACACCCATCTTACACAACTCATAATAATGAACTTGAAATAAATTAAAGATTTAAATGTGAGGTTCCAAAGTGTAAGAAACCACAAGGGCACAGCTCCTTGAGATTGGTCTTGGCAATGGTTTTTGGATATAACACCAAAAGTGCAAGCGACAAAAGCACAAATAAACAAGTAGGACTATATCAAACTAAAAAAGCTTCTGCACAGCAAGCAAAAAAAATTAGCAAGCTAAAAAGGCAATGTATGAAATGAAATATAATATTTGCAAACTATCTGAGAAAGGATAATAACTACAATATGTGAGGAACTCATACAATTTATAGCAAAAAAAATCACATTTAATTTAAAAATGGGCAGAGGACTTGAATAGAAATATTTTTTCCAAAGAAGACATGCAAATGGCCAACAGGCCCATGGATAGCTCTTCCATATCACTAATCATCAGAGAGATGCAAATCAAAACAACAAGATATTACCTCACAGCTGTTAGAATGGCTGATAAAAACAATGACAAACAATCACAAGGCTATACAGTAAAAGGAATCCTGGTGCCTGGTTGGTGGAAATGTAAATTGGTACAGTCACTGTGCAAAACTGTATGGTGGTTTTATAGAAAAATACAATAAAACTACTACATGATCCAACAGCACTTCCGCTTCTGAGTATATATCCAAAGAAAATCAAAACAAGAACTTAAAGACATAGCTGAACTCCCAAGTTCATGGCAGCATTACCCCTAATAGCCAAGACATGGGAACAGCCTAAGAGTCCATCAATGAATAAAGAGATAAGGAAAATGTGATACACAACACACACATACACTCACACACAGTGGAATAATATTCAGCCATAAAAAGAGGAAAACCTGCCTTTTGCAACATCATGGCTAGACTTGAGTACTTTAAGCTAAGTGAGATAAGTCAGACAAAGAAAGACAAATAGTGTATAATCTCACTTACATGCAGAATTTAACAAAGCAGCACTCATAACAATAGAGAGTAAAATGGTGTTTGCCAGGGTCTGGGTGTTGGGTGAATGAGGTGTAAACCCCCACCTATGAGAAAAATAAGTTCTGGGATCTAACGTAGAGCATAATGACTATAATTAATGAGACTGTTTTATACTTGAAAGTTGTCAAGAGAATATAATTCAAATGTTATCACCATACCAATAAAATGTTAATAATGCGAAAGAATAAAAATGTTAACCATACTTTTTGTGGTAATGATTTTGTAATATATAAGTGTATCAAATCATCACACTGTACACCTTACATGTGTATGGTATATGTCAAAACTCAAGCAACAAAGCTGGAAAAGTTTATCACAACCTTAGGAATTACACAGTATATCATTATTATCTTAATTTTACACTTAAAGAAACTGAGGCATAGAGAGAGCTTAAGTGACTTACCAACACGATTATGAAACTGCAGAGCGGGGAATTAAACTAAAGTCTGTGCTCTCAAAAACTACACTACCCTGGCCGAGACCGGTTTGGCTTGGTGGATAGAGCATCCGCCTGCGGACTGAGGGGTCCCGGGTTCGATTCCGGTCGGGGGCATGTACCTTGCTTGCGGGCACAACTCCAGTAGGGGGCATGCAGGAGGCGGCTGATTAATGTCTCTCTCTCATCGATGTTTCTGCCTTTCTATCTCTCTCCCTTCCTCTCTGTAAAAAAATCAATAAAATATATTTAAAAACAAACAAACAAACAAAAAAAAAACATAAAAAAACTACACTACCCTGGCTCCAAGGATTTTCCCTTTATTAGAGAGGACTGTTCCCAGTCATCCCACATATTCTAAAAAGCAAGGCTAAGTCACATGTCTGTCACCAGAAAAGGAAGTCTTCATGAGTCTTTCCTGATGGAAAAAAAAAAAAGAATCTGGGAAATACTTGGTACCTTCGTATTCTAAATAGACCAATCCTGCCTAAAAATATTCTTCAGCATCAAATGTGAAAAAGTCTTCCTTTCTGATCCGAGGTGATGTGTTTCAGGATGAATGACATCTATTTTTATTACCCAGGCTGGGGGAAAAGGTAACTTACGTATGAAGTTCTCTCTGTCATCTCAGTTCTGCTCCTCTATCATATTTTTGTTTGAACTTTCATTGAACAGGTGCAGAATTAGCAATAGGAACCCACAAAGAGATTCACAAAGAAGAAAATGCGATGTTTTTCAGTGCGGGTGAGGAGGAGGTGAGAAAAGGATATTCCAGTGTAAAAGACAATATAATACCATGTCAAAGGTGGAATACTACGCGAGCAAAGCTGAAATACATTAGTAAAGTCGGCACAGCTCACTATGGAGGAAGTTTGGATTTTAGTGTTTAGACTCTGGCAATATTTGGCTAAACCAGGTCATGAGGGAGGGAAATTCTTTTACATAAGGGTTATGACTACTTGGATATGGACACACAGGTTATTCTCCTGACTAGCTGAATTTTCAAGCTGGAGGCAGAATTATGCAGTTATTAGGTGCATAGTGGTTCTATTTTATAATATTAATTTTGTTAGAATTCACATTTTCAAAACACTAAAACATGCAGAGCATGAGGGGATAGATCTTCAAGCAGTCAATGAACTTGATACTAGCAGAAAATGGACTCCCATGCTAGACTTTAATCTCTAGACCAGCGGTTCTCAACCTGTGGGTCGCGACCCCTTTGGGGGCCAAACGACCCTTTCACAGGGGTCGCCTAAGACCAGCAGAAAACACCTATTTCCCATGGTCTTAGGAACCAACACACCGCTCCTCGGTATAGCAAAGTGTAGCAATGTAGTCTACTGTTGTCATAGGAAGACTGTTGCCCATGCTACACCACGATTCAAGACAAAATTTCATTTATTTGTAATTAGAAATAAATATTTCACAATATATAATTACATATTGTTTTTGTGGTTAATCCCTATGCTTTAATTATGTTCCATTTGTAAGAATGAAAATACATCCTGCATATCAGATATTTACATTACAGTTCATAACAGTAGCAAGATTACAGTTATGAAGTAGCAATGAAAATAATTTTATCCTTGGGGGTCACCACAACGTGAGCAACTGTATTAAAGGGTCGCAGCATTAGAAAGGTTGAGAACCACTGCTCTAGACAAAGCTTTCCAAATTAATGATGGTACCCATTCTTTGGAATGAACCATTGGGCTTGCTTTCAAGGTTGAACATTTGTTGTGGGAAAGAAAAATCATAAGACCCCTGAGACTATAGTTTTTTTCCAGGGTCCATACCAACTTCATTCTCCCAAAAAGGTATGGCAAACCAATTTCCAGTTTGTTTGTTTGTTTGTTTGTTTGTTTTTTCATGAAGAAAGATGCTAGATAAGATGACAGGGAAGAAGAGGAAGGGAAAAAGCAGAATAAATAATATGTCTGGAGTTTCTAATTTGAGTGGAGTTGTGTGCTAGAGTTGATGCTGCGGTCATATCATGGAAGTCTTTGTGGTCCATATTTAAAGCTTTTATACTTTATCCTGAAGCTGGAGTTCAAACAGGATTCAATTTACTTAGATTTGCCGTTTACTATAAAATTCTGGCAGAATTTTTGGGAGAAATTTTTGAGATCTTGAAGATCTGATTCAGGGAAATGGATTCAGAAAGTTTTGCAAGTGAAATTTATTGCAATAATTTTCTGCTATTTAACTACTGAAATGGAATACCTCTTTTTTAAATTATTGAGCATAATTTCCAAATAATCTTTACTCTAAAAATAGTTTTTGACATGCGAAATCACTTCTAAGTCAATTCAATATACATAATTTTGAGCTGATATAACTGATAAATCAGGTAACAGCTCCTTTAGGAAGGCTGAAAAAGTGTTAAACATAAAAAAACAACACATTTTAATCTAGATGACCTGCACCTGCTGCACCTTCTGTGAAAGCAAAAAACGCTACCCACGTAGGTGAGATGCTGAGAAAGCTGCAGTATTGAATGGTTCTGCCATTTTCCTTCAGACTCTTCATTTAGAGTTACATAAGGCATTTCTGTGCAAAGCTGCCAGCCACCATAAACAGGGATTAAGAAGTGACTTATGGAAGTCAAAAAATTAAACTGGGCATTAGATGAAAAGAACAGCAAAAAGGGTTTTAGAGACAGCGTATGGCTGATCAAAAAAGATTCCGCAAAAAAATAACTTCCAAAACTATGGCCATATTCAGAGACAAGTTAATATATCTCAATACATTTCAGGGGAAAAGTAGGACAAGAGAAAAAGGACTTTTGCTAGTCACAGGAGGTGGTCTGAACGGGGAGATTTAGTGTAAAGAATAAGCAATAAATAGGAAGGGAAGACTTTTAAATGTATATATTATTCAACTTGCAGGCTGTTTTATTTTTATCAAATTGAGGGCAGGCCATAACCCTTACCACCTACTACAGCCAGGTAAGAACATGTAAAGCATCAGAACGCAGAGAACAAGCAGCAGACAGGAAAGAGAGAGAGGGAAGGGCCCTGGGGTAAAAACCACTAGATGTTCTGCCAAGGACACAATGGAAGATCCAGCAGTGGATGAAGGATCTGTGACTTGGAAATGCAGAGCAGCTGTTGCTGAAACTATAGAAAATCAGTTGAACACTGTGTGTTAAAGATCAAAGTTTGAGAAAAATCGGATTTGAATATTGAGAACCTTTGCAGCTAGTATAAAAAAACCTGATAAAAGGAAGTGGCAATCTGATGCAGCCCAGTGTGAACATTGGGAAGGCAAGGACAATCTGTCTAGCTCTAGATAAGAGAGAGTTTCCTTTATTTCTTTAAGGGATTCACCAAGAGTTTCATGGGAATGATTGAAGGGGAATAGCAGAAACAAAATATGTGCTATCTGTAGTTTGTAATATCTATACTAATGAAAGAGTAACATACTAATTGACCATACCTTCGCGATGCCCACCAGCCAGTCAAGAGTGAGTATGCAAAGGAACCCAACAAAGATGGTGGGTTGATTTGCATATGCAGGTGCCAAGTGGCCAGGGGCAGGGCGGGATGCTTGTGTCGTCGCCATGGTGATGGTGCAGGCACTCTGCACCACCCCAGCTGCTCTAGGGCCTCTGAGCAGCATGGGAAGGCGAAAAGGCAGCTCTGGGCTGGAGCGGAAAGGTGGTTCTGGCCAGAGTGAAGCTGGTGCCGGCAGCCAGGGGAAGGAAGGCCCATTCTTGCATAAATCTTCATGCATTGGGCCTCTAGTATTTAATATAACCCTATTATATTATATACATATGCACACCCATCTCCACCCATACTATTTTGAGTCACCTGTTTCATGGAGTGTCTCATTTTAATTCCATACTATGGACAGTCATTTTTAAATATTCTGCTTTGGTCTCACATTAAAAGAATATGAGTAGGAGCTGTCAAAGGTAAATATTCAAAGCAAATGAATTCAGTGATCATTGTCTTCAAGATTCTATTGGCTAGAGAGGACATACAAGCTGAGCAGCAAAACTGAAGTTCATTTCCATTTCCCTAATTCCTGGCATAGTGCCTGCTACATGCTAAGTCCTCAAGACAACTTTTGAATGAATGAATTTGTTAATGAATGGTCCCTTAAGAAAGTTTATTGTTGGTCAATTCTGCCACGGAAGTTATTTATGCATGGCACATTACAACTAGCCCCTGGGGAGAGTCATAGAGAACATTTTATTCCTCGTTTAAGTGAAAGTTCATTATTTTTATCTACTTAAAATTAGATATGCCAGCATTCAAGTCCTAGATGTCACAGGAACCAGATTTAATATTTGATCTGAACTTGTGCCATGATGCTCTTTGACTTCAAAAGCAGATTTTCTCCTGCTCATCTAGAGGCATGACATTGGTCAAGACCTTTGAAATCTTCTTCAGCATAAAGTGTTCATTAGGGTTGCAAGATCTTCTAGTAACAATATACTGCAAGAGATATAGAAAGAGCTTCCAAAGGGAAAAATGATGCTTTAAATGGTGTCAATAAACACGGGGTCTGAAAAATGAGGAAGCCATGGTCCGCCTGGACACTGTATTCATACTGTCTTCATTTGTGGACAACAAAGTTTAAATGGGAAAATGGCACACTGGAGGCTGCGTACTAAATGCGACCAGGATGTCAAGGAGACTTTAAATCTTGCCATATAGAGAGAGCAAGAAGAACTTGTGATTTGCTTCCTCTCACAAAATATTTCCTTATCAGCTTTCTAAATTTCAGTAAATGACACTGCTATTGACCAAAATGCTAAAGGCCTGAGCCAGTCAGGATCATCTTTCTTTTTTAATTGTGAGTTAATTATTGATACTAATACCAATTATAGAATGTATGCTAATGCACTTATTGCTAATAGTACCTTACATTTACTGAGTATGTATGCTCTATCAGGCACTGTGTTGGGAGCTTTATATGTATTAATTTTCAAAACAATTATACCTTTCATCTTTCAGAAAATGAATTTGAGACTCAGAGCCATTAATAGATTTGTACATGATCATACATGGTAGGCACAGGATTAAGACCCGAGTTTGTCAAATTTCAGGACCTAAATTAAGTCCTGTTGTGTCAATCTCCAAAACTATCTTAACTCTGTCCACTTCTGTCATTCTCCACTACTACTAATCTCATAAAAACCAGCATCACCTCTTACCTATACTATTCCAGTAGAACCCTCATTGAGGTTGTGTTAAGTGCTTACATATAGAGTGGGACAAAGGTAGGTTTACAATTGTTCATAAAGAAACTAATACAATAATTAATGAATAATAAAATACAAAAGTAAAACCTGCGTTTCACATACTCACAACTGAAAACCTAATTTTGCCACACCCTGTATGTTACTATATCAATGAATTCTGTCTATAGGTCTGTAAGATGAGGAATTGCTCATCCAAAGGTGAGGAAACCAGAGAGGTTAAGTAAGTTGACCAAAGTAACACAGCTAGTTAACAGAAGAAAGAACCAACTCTGGCATAGAATACTCAATGACTTAAATTACTCTTGCGGGGTTGATTTGATTAACCAAGTAGAATGAGAGTAAATCACAGACTCCCCCTTCCACATTTAGTAAGATTAAAGTAATAATAAACATTAGCAAAAAAAGAATTATTAGTTCCAGTCAAATAAATAAAATAATTTTACTTAAAACACTAAGTTTCAAAAATTTACAACCATGGGAAACAGGCAGAATCTGTCAGAGCAGGACTAGAAATTTCCAGACCAGAGACTCAGTCCTAAGCTAGATAAATGTGTTGGAAACTCTCATAAATACCCCTAATTGGGGAGAAGCAAACATATTAGAAACTGTTATCATTTTCCTATTCTGTCTTGGAATAAGTAATGAAATAATAAAAGTGTAAAATTTAATTTAAATTTCTTTCTAAAGAAGTAAAGGTTCTAGAAATTTCACAACTGGGGAGGTGTTTTGAACTCTAACTGTATTCCTCCATGTAAATAGGACACAATCCTAAATAGAGAGAAGGAACCCTGACTTAAGAAGGTGAAGGAATTCTCAAGAGAGAGAGAGAATATAAGTAAAGACCATATTTTCTATCACACTGTTCAGATACCCACCTGGATTTTCCCATCTTCCAAGATAACACCTAGCCTTAATATCTCATCTTCAGAAAGATGGCCAGATATTACAGTCAGGCAAAGAAAAAATAGAATTCTGCGCCACATGTCTAAACATGGGTAAGATGAATAAAAAGATAGAAAAGAACTTTAAATACATAAAAATATAACAACAAACGTATTACTAAACTAGAGGCCCGGTGCACAAAATCAGTGCACTGGAGGGGGCGGACAATCATCCTGGCCTGTGACCTCTATGCAGTCTGGGAGCACCTGTGGGCAGTGGGCCTAAGCCAGCAGGTGGACATCCCTCTCGCAGTCTGGGACCCCTCACTTTTTACCACCTACTTGCTCCTGGCTTCTTAGCACTGCCACGAAGGCAGGAGAGACTTTTGCCGCCACCACTGTGCTCACCAGCCATTATCCTGGCTTCTGGCTGAGCAGCGCTCCCCCTGTGGGAGCCCACTGATCACCAGGGGCAGCTCCTGCCTTGAGCATCTGCCCCCTGGAGGTCAGTGAGCATCATAGCGACCAGTCATTCTGCTGTAATGGTCACTTAGGCTTTTATTATATATTGTAGATGAGAGAAGTCAATCTAAAAAGGCTACATACTATATGGTTCCAACCTTATGACATTCTAGAAAGGGCCAAACTTAGAAAACAATAACAAAAAATCAGTTGTAATGGAGTACAGAGAATTTTTAGGGCAGTGAAACTATCCCATATTAAAGTAAAATGGTGGTTACATGTTATCATAGTTGTCAAAACCCATAGAATGTATAACACCAAGAGCGAAGTCTAGTATAAATTGCATTTAGGGTAATAATACTGTGTCATTGTTGGCTCATGTATTGTAAAGTATGCGTGTGTATGCATGTATATGTGTAAGATAATGGGAAATATCTACTTCTCATTTGTTTGTTTTTATTATTTTTTTCCCTTTTTCCCCTTTTTTGGAAATCTCTACTTTCTGCTTAATTTTGTTGTAGACCTAAAATTTCTCTAAAAATAAAGTCTATTAAAATGAATTTCATAAATCTTGACAAAGGGAGTACATATAATTACTTATCAATTTAAGAAAATTTCTCTGGATTGTAAAAAAATAAATAAATCTAGATTAAAGGTACAAGAAATGTTCTAGGAAAGTACTAAATGTTCAAATCCTGTTGAAATTACTTAACTATAAATAAAGAATTCTCAACTATTCAGCAAAAGCACCGCACCTACAGGGAGGAACACATACTGTTCTCAGATTTATCCACAACTATCTTTAAAGCCAGAAGAAAATGAGGCCATGGACACACATTTTATTTTATTTTTTATTCTTGACAATATTACAGATGTGCTCCAATTCCCCCTCCCTAGTTCCCCTCCTCCCAGCCCCTGCCCCACCTCAGGCCTTCACTATACTATTGTATGTGTCCATTGGTTATGCAGGTATGTATATAAGTTTTAGAAAAATAAATTATGTTCTAAGAACATTATGATAAGTCAAGAAGTTTACGAACATAAAGGTAACAAGCACTAATACTCAAATAGGACATATATATATATATATATATATATATATATATATATATATATGTAGTACATAAGCCATTCATGAAAAAACTAGCTGAAAAAATCCAGACAAGAGAATACTTAGAACAAAGAATGCTCATGGCAATAGTCTAGATCATGGGCATTACATTCATGTAACTATAGAGTAATACTTAGCAGATCCCAAAATTAATGGTACTGAACAAAATAAAACTGTTATAAGCTTTAACTAAATTAAAATTTAAATTTAACTTAAAAATCATAAAATGGGGATGGGATAGGAGGAAATGTAAGATAAATTACCTCTTTGTCATGCTACAAATTTAATCAAATTTTTCTAAATATAATTAATGTAGTTCAATGAAAAATCATAACTCCAACCCCTTAATAGTGTTCAAAATGTATTTAATATCTAAAATGATCATTTAGAAAATCAGCTATATTGTAATAAAGTGCAATGAAGAAACATTTATCTGAATTTCTTCCGTTTCTTTTTCTGCTGTTTAAGAAAAATAAAATTAAATACTTCATTCTAAAATCACATTTATAGTATAATTCCAATTTATAAATTACTTTGTGGTAGTTTATACTGTTCAACTTGGCTAAAATGGACATACATTTTCCAGAATTCCTTCCCTATACAGTCTAGGCTCTAGTTGTCCAAATATGAATTTGCTCAATATTTGAAAGACAGAAGTGATGCTAAAGGCATTGTTATCTGAAGGTCATGGCGATTAGATAGAGATAGAGACAAAGGTTCTGAGTAGTTTTATAGCTTGTCCTTGAAACTGTATCCAGTTCTTCCTACTCATCAACAGCAACCCTGAACTCACCAGCAGATACTTGGTGCCAGACCACTGATGCAGAAGCTGCACAAAAATAGCTTCCCACTTAACTGGACCTGCTTGGCTTTTCAGATTGGTTGGTAATTGCTCAACCAATTGACCCAAAAGTAGGACACAATTTGATTTTCCACTCCTCTCCTTTACTCCTACAACTGTGCAAGGTCTAATCCTATATAATAAAAGGGTAATAAGGCAAAATAATCTTAATGGCAGAATGACCAGGAACTACCAGTTGCTCTGATGCACACTGACCACCAGGGGGCAGATGCTCAATGCAGGAGTTGCCCCCTGGTGGTCAGTGTGCTCCCACAGGGGGAGCTCTGCTCAGCCACAAGCCGCTGGGCTAAGGATGTCCAAGGGCTCCCGGGCTGCCAAAGGGATATCTGACTGCCAGCTTAGGCCTGATCCCATGGGGAGTGCTCCTGAGTGTACAAATTTTCATGCACCGGGCCTCTAGTTTCTATAATAAAACCTGTACTTCATAACACAGAAATTCTGATTCTCCGATTGAGCCCTGCCTAATACAAATATTTAATATCATTCTACTATGTGCATACAAAAATATCTATAATTATATCTAACCTAATATTAATGATGGTTATTTGTGAATAGCTTAATTTTGTGATTTTAAAGTATTTTATTCTTTTCTGTGATTTTGGCTTTGCACTTAGAAACAGAACACTACCCAGTCCAGATCTTTCTGAGAAGCACTACTCAACAGCAAATGTATGGAATCTCTTCATTCCATCAAACATTATTTGCCTCTGTTTCATTTTCTCAGGAATTTTTTTCAGGGATTATGTAGCTAATTCCTACTAAGATGTAATAATTATGGGGCTTAACATGCTAGTTCTCCCAGGTAACACGTCTGCCATTAGTGTAAGCTAACTTTCAACATCTTAGCCCCAAGAAAAACTGGATGGGATTCCAGATAAGCTAGTTGGCAAGCACCTCACTTATGAGAGTCCAGACTTAGAATACAAAAACAAGACAGGTCCTCCCTAAATTCTTAGGAGGATTCCTTATCATTGAAAACCTATGGTGATGAAATTTTAGCTGAGAATTAAACCAGGTAATTGGTTTGCAGAATTTTAGAGTTTTACAATTTTGCCATGATGATTTTGCAAGGCAGAGAAAAGAACATAAGACTAGTTTCCAAAAAAGAGCTTGTCATAATAGGCGCTCATTAAATATTTGTTGGCTTCACATTGGAAACCAACTGGAAGCTAGGCATTCGAAATTTGTTAACCCTGCTCATTTCACAGTTAGAATTCCCTAAACTGTAAGCATGAAAGGGATGCTTTGCTCCAATTAAGACAAAGTGCCAATTTTAAAAAAATGAAACATTCAGTTAAACACAATTACATGTAGTGTTAGTTGCAGGGATTCTCGTATTTTCAAGGCAGAGTTCACTAAACTTGGCAGCAATGGAATAAAGAGGCTCTGTTTTTGCACTTGCCTGTGCTAATTGACAAAGAACTTCTAAAATCTTAAAGCAACAGTACGGCGAAATTTGGCAAAGGAGTAATACGTTCCTCCGTTTCTCTTTGTAGGCGGCTACATTTGTGGATATTGCAGTGGTGATGCAGACAGTGCATATTGGAGCAACAGTTTTACAATATTAGAGAAAACCCATAAGCCTACAGGGATAAGTTATTAATATTAAATTATTTGTTGTCTTGCCTTTTTCTAGATCACCATTTCTCAGTCCAAGTTTGATATGTAGAGGGATATTTCACAAACATAATGGTGTAATACATGAAAGAGAGAGCAGAGGCATTTATCTCACCTCCCTTAGAGTGAAACTGCATTTCACATTTTCCTTTTCTGTACCCTGACAATAATCATAGATATCATTTTAAATAGAAGCTAGAAGTGTTTTCCGCCTGCTCAGGCAGTATAAAAGCAAGAGAGGTATATATTATTCTTCTTTGAATAAATGTGACATTTGAATAAAAACCTTCTCTTGATTCTTAGTTATCAGTGAAGTTCTTTGTTGTGAGAGCAAAGATCATTTCACCAGAATACAAGTACACATCAGCTCCATTCCTATTTGCTTAACGCAAACATAGTTATACTCTTCAATATACAAACAGCGAGACTTCATTCCTTTCTCTGTACAAAATTTATCACGGGAATGGTGGTGCCATTAAATTAAGCTGTAAATGGCAAATGAAATGATTTATTCTTTCAATCCATTTTATAGAATCACATGAAAGCACTTGACCATATCACACCATTAAGCCATTTGCTTTGAAAACTAGCTCTGACACTGACATTATTTGTGCCTTAAAATAAATTGAGTTTTTCTGTCTTTGTATATAATCATTCATCTCAGTAATATCACAGAGATATCTTACCCCTGAGGAAAAAAAATAAAGTGGCATTATTAATGACTAACTTAGGCAGAACTTCTGAATCTTTATAGTTTCATAATGTTACAGTAAAAATAAAGTTGAAATATTACAAGAGGTTTTATTCGGTAATCATTTCAAATGTCTAACTTTAATTTTTAAAACTGTTCACAGGGATGCTTTCTAAAAATAAACCAACTGATTACCATATCCACAAATTTAATAAGGAACCTGTTTATGGACATGTTTTCAGCTCAAACAGTAAGCTATTGCAGTCTAAAACTGACTACAGAGATGATGGAGAGATGTGAAATGAATATCTTCAGAGCTGAAAGACTAAGTTGCAACTTAGCTGTAACTTACTAGTGACATTATACTAGTAAAGGTACTAAACATCTATTATGTTCATTTTGGGTAAAAATAGCAAGATGTGATTTCTGGATCATATGGGAAGAGTATGTTTAGTTTCGTGAAAAACTCACCCCTGTCTTTCAGAGTGGCTGTATCATTTTGCATTCCCACCGGCAATGAATGAGAATTCCTTTTGCCCTGCATCCTTCCAGTACATGGTGTTGCCCGTGTTTTGAATTTTGGCCAACCTAATAGATGTAGTGGTATCTCATTCTTGTCTTAATTTGCAGCTCCCGGATGCATATACTGTTGAACATCTATCTCTTTACATGCTTACTTGTCACCTGTATATCTTCTTCCTTTTTTAAATAAGAAGTCTTTTTCTTTTTTAAAATATATTCTCATTGATTTTTTTTTATAGAGAAGAAGGGAGAGGGAGAAAGTTAGAAACATTGATCAGCTGCCTCCTGCACATCCCATACTGGGGATATGCCCACAACCAAGGTACATGCCCTTGAGCGGAATTGAACCTGGGACCTCTCAATCCACAGACATACGTGCCATCCACTGAGTCAATTCAGTCAGGGTGTATAGTGAGATCTGTTCAGGTCTTTGGCCCATTTTATTTTTATTTTTTATTTATTTTTTTAATATACTGTATCTTATTGATGTTTTACAGAGAAGAAGGGAGAGGGACAGAGAGTTAGAAACATTGATGAGAGACATTGATCAGCTGCCTGCTGCATGCCCCATACTGGGGATGTGTCCACAACCAAGATACATGCCCTTGACCGGAATCGAACCTGGGATCGTTGAGTCCACAGGCCGAGGCTCTATCCACTGAACCAAACCAGTTTCGGCCTTCAGCCCATTTTTAATTGAGTTGTTTATTTGCTTGTTGCTGAGTTTTAACAGGTCTTGTAAATTATTGTCATTTAATAGTGACATTTCATAATTCATCAAATTAGCATCATTTTAAAATGGGACACTCATTGTATGGAATGGCCTTGGTTAGACAACTAATATACCCAATTACATCTGGGAAAATGAAGGTAGATTCTCTTTGAGCCTATGTAAAAAATATATATATTTCCATGGAAAGTAAGAAGTTTAAGTAAAAAATTTTAATTGGGAATGGGCTTCAATGAGACCCAAAAACTATTAAAATTTCAATTTACAAAATCATAATATTCTAAATGTAGGGTTAAGAACAGCTTAAAAATATAAAAAGGCTTCTTCATATATTAAGGGGGGAAATCCAAACATCAACACCATTCCAAAAAATTAACCACAGTTTTATATTTTCATCGTCAGTTTATTTAATCTTGTGTCATGAATTGTTTTATTCTGATTAGCATTGGCATTCATGACATATATCTGCTTGCATGGACTTTTTACAATAATGTTGAGCTAATTAAGAAATATGGACTTACCAAAAAGATTCCTGTAATTCTTAGTAGTGCATAGTACAGCTTGAAAGTTGTGTAAGCATTTTCAGCTCGCGGTCTTCCCCTGAAGTTTATTCCCGGAAATGTCAATAGTTCATGGGATATGGTAAAGCCCTTCCCACAAAGACCTGAGTCTGGTTATTTGGGGTTGTCTTCACAGACTAAAACCTATCCTATAGTGGAGCTTTAATGACAGCATCGGGGGAAGGATAACTCTCAGATAATGAGATTTGATGGCTGTGGTTAATTTAATACAGAAACCCATAGTTTAAGAATGTAAAATTCTCTTGGCGTATAGTAAATAACTATTCTAATCAAGGTCTGATTTGGGTTACCCTGAAGGTCATATTAAACTATTTCTTTAAAAAGGTAACTCTATGTTTAACTTTATATATATATATATATATATATATATATATATTGATTTCAAAGAGGAAGGAAGAGGAAGAGAATAGAAACATAGAACATCAATGATGAGAGGGAATCATTGATTAGCTTCCTCCTACACAACCCCCACTGGTGATCGAGCCCGCAACTTGGGCATGTGCCCTTGATTGGAACCAAACCCAGGACTCTTTATCCCGAGGCCAACACTCTATCACTGAGCCAAACTGGCTAGGGCCCTGATATTATATTGTTGACAATGAAGGTAATGACAAATCTCCAGGGTCTGGCCATAAAGGTTACAATCTCCAGAATATTTATATTAATATAAAATTACTTCTAAAGCCTTAACCTTGGGAAGGCTGAAAATCTCTTCTGATTTGCAAATTATTCCCCTGGAATTTTTACAATAATGTTGATCTAATTAAGAAATATGGACTTATCAAAAAAAAAACTAATTATTTCTGTCATCTCTAGTTGATAAGTGGAAATAGCAAAACTTTGTGCTTTTCCAGGAGCCATCTGGGAAATCTCAAGAATAGTTTTGGGTGTTAAAGGTATCCTAAAAAAAAAAAATATTATTTTAATGTAGATTTGGATCTCTGTAGGACATAATTGAAAAAAAATTGGAAGGCCACTCTGTAAAGTACATGATTTTCTAACCACTTTGCTGTACATCTGAAACTAGTACAGAATAACACTGGATGTAAACTGTAATTGAAAATTAAAAATAAAATACAAACGAGTTTTTAATAAATAAAGATAAAAGGCCTAACATGACGCAATGAACATCATCAAGTAGATGAGGGGTCTCGATCTCACTGTGGTTGAGAATCACTGCCTATCCATGCAAGTCTGGCTTTAAGTCTGTTTCCACTCCCTCCTTCCCTCTTTCCCTCTTCTCTTTCACAAAAGCAATATTATGCCAAATAAGAATAATAAATATAATCAGGTCAACAAAGATCAGAGACTAATATTCTGGTGAGATTTGGAAACTTCGTTATCTGGGCAGATTATAAGGAAACTTAAGAATAGCATGTAATAACATCCTTGTTAGGGGTTTTAAAACAAATTTTTCACTTTAGTAGAGAGAAAGCCAAATTCTAGCATTCCATTAAGATATTTGGCAGTAAAGGTTTCACAGACTTTGTTTATCATTAAACCCATCGAAACCGAGCCAACTCTGTCAAATTTGATGTATCATAGATCTGTACACTTGAAACCTATTTAATCTTATTAACCAATATCACCCCAATGCATTTAATGAAAAAATAAACATATTCTGCTGCTTCTTTTCAGCCCCAGTATTTATAAATATTATAAACAAAGACAAATAAAAATTCCTCTTTTGCAAACTTTTTTCAACTTTCGATATACATTCTACATCCATTCAGGAGATGATAAAACTATTCTGTTCTCCCCTTGCAGAAAAACACATTAAATTTACGACTGCAAACAAGCACTTGTATTTCTCTTCAGTATTGCTCCTCGTATAGCTGAACCACATGTATTTAAAGTATCTAACTTGTATTTTTTACAGGAAAATAAAAATGGCTAGGTGTTTGCAGACTTTCTGTCACATGCAAGCATTTCAGTGGACTATCAAAGCCCATAAATACAAATCATACAAATCTCTACAGCCACTAACAACATGACTCAAAGATACAGCTACTCTAGAGCACAGTAG
This sequence comes from Lasiurus borealis, assembly GCA_004026805.1. Taxonomy (NCBI): domain Eukaryota; kingdom Metazoa; phylum Chordata; class Mammalia; order Chiroptera; family Vespertilionidae; genus Lasiurus; species Lasiurus borealis. The sequence goes on along the minus strand of PVJN01002318.1, from coordinate 33,806 downwards.
AAAAAAAAACCTTTCTAAATAAAAGTATATAAGCTTTGTAATCAAATTTTCAGCATTCATTTTTCTTTCAAATTCTCTTGGTATTTATTACCTATAAATTAACTTAACAGTAGTCCAAATATTTAAATTAATTAAGGATGTTTAAAATTATGCTCAAGCTTCAAATTACAAAGCATCATTGTTGTTAATAGAAAAAGTCTGTCAGAATGAAAAAAAATGTAGTTGAACACAAATTTTTATTTTGTATAATTTCAAAAATTGTGTAGGCACATGTAAGCTTATTTGAACATTAAACCAATATTTAGAGTTAGAAAGTTCCAAATAATTATTCTTTTTATGAAAGAAAACCAATTCAAATCTTATTAAAGTCATAAAATATCCACACATTATACCTTATTTAGATAAACTTAATGAGTTATCACCATACACCTATCGGAATAGCTATTATCAATAAATCAACAAACGACAAGTGCTGGTGAGGATGTGGAGAAAAAGGAATCCTAGTGCACTGTTGGTGGGAATGCAGACTGGTGCAGCCACTGTGGATACCAGAAGGGAGTTTACTAAAAAAAAAATGTAAAAAATGGAACTGTCTTTTGACCCAGAAATCCCACTTCTGAGAATGTATCCTAAGTTATCCTGAAACACCAGTAACAAAGAATACATGCACCCCTATATTTCTATCAGCATTATTTGCAATAGCCAAGATCTACAAACAGCCCAAGTGCCCACCATCATATGAGTGGATATAAAAGCTGTGGTGCATTTACACCATGGCACACTATGCAGCTGTGTAAAAAGAAGAAATTTGTACCCTTCACAATAGCATGGAGGAACCTGGAGAGTATTACGCTAAGTGAAATAAGGCAGAAAGAGACAAATATCATACGATCTCACTATTATGTGGAATCTGAAGAACAAAATAAACTGATGAACAAAATAGAACCGGAAGCATGGACTCTCCAGTGCCTGAAAGGAGGGGAGTGACTGGATGAAGAAGGTGAAGGCATTAGCTAAACAACATATATGCTTATCCCATGGACATGGATAATAACTGGTAAAGGCCAAGGGAGGGGGAGACGGGGTGGGTGGAGGTGGGCAAAGGGGGAGTGGAAGGGGGACACCTGCAATAATGTCACCAATAAAACAATTTAATAACAAATATTATATAGCCATTAAAAAAAGGAAAGGTACATAACTTTTATTTTGAAGCCAAAATTATTAATTCAGTCTAATGTGTCAGAAGATTAATCTTTATTATGTGAGCACGGATCTTTCAAACATTTCTAACCTAGTGATTTCTAAAATGTTAGAAGCTCAATTTCTTGATTTCGTGTGCACTTGGGGGATTGCAACTTACATAAGCACTTTTATTTCCAACAGAAAAATACTTATCCATCATTCATCTCACAGAAATTACCAAATGGTCAAGTGATAAGACCAAAGTCCCAATTATCACTGCCACCCATGAGAGTAACCTCTTGGCCGTACATTAACCAGAAAAAAAAAAAAAACAACAGTAGGGGAAACAAAGAAAGCAAAATCAAAATAAATAAACAAAAAAATAGAGAATAAACAAATCGAAAGCTCTATCGCTGCTTGGGATTTGTTCTGAGAGACAAGAAAAGACTTGACTGATGCACACTATGCAGGAAGCACACTTCCCAAGGCATACAGCTCATTGGCTGCGTGGGGTGAGGCTATGTGGGCATCTAACTGGCTGACCTACAAAACTGTTAAAATATAATTTTTAAAGAGACCAAATCGGAACTCATAAATGAATATGTGCCAAATATTTCCTGTAACTCCATTAATGAGGAAACCAGTAAGATAATAAAACTAGTATAAAGAACATTGGTGAAGGTAGGTATTAAAAAGTTATGCTACCATAAGATTGCTGAGTTAGACACAATCTGTTTCATAACGTACCTGGACATAAACGGAAACTTCTGGAGATAGAAGCACTAAGTAAAACATAGAATTCAAAGTGCAATGTGACTGTCAAATGAACAGTGAACATGTTCAATGAGTATAAGTATGTCCCAAATATGGCATGCTCTTTTATTTGCTAAATCTGCGATAGAATGATCTCTTCCATTGGACACAAATTATTTGTATTTCTTCTATATATAAATTCACAAATTAGCTTCCACCCCTCCAGAGATGTAAGATAGCCTGGACAATAAAAAGTGAAGCCCAGAAATTCACCGAAAGGATGGCTCGTAATCTCTTTTACCAAGATTTGCTGATCTTGAAGTTTCCAAGTTTTGGAAAATTTTCTCAGTGAACCACAAGTTAAAAATATGAACTGGAAAACATTATTTATTACAAATAGGAAATTAAGATACAAATAAGAAGATAGATTAATCCCTTTAGTCACTTTATACCCAATTTGAGAAAGCATTAGTCATTTTTCCCCCAGCGTGCTATTTCAAACAGGAAGTAGTCTGATATTTAAGACTACATATCATGGCCACAAACGCAGGTCAAAAAGGTTATTTTTAGCCTTTTGGCTTTTTCGATTGGAGAACAAAATTTTCTTCCAGCAAAGAAAATATAAGAAACCTCAGAAGCAGATAAGACAAAAATTGGCCACAAGTATTACTTGAATAAAGTCAGTAGCTGTATTCTTCCTACTGTGCTCAGCTTTCTCTAAAGCAGATCGAGATATGCCATTTTACAATTTTGAGATATGAATCTACCCGCCTTGAAATCATCCTAGGTGCCAGGAACCTATACAAGAACTATATTAGTTTGATTTAAGGAAAAGTCAATGAGTAAATTGTCTTAGTTGCCAAGTTTCAGCAAACAAGAAATCTTACCAAAAGCTAGATAGACAATAATATTCACATAAAAACTACATAAAATTATCTCTCCAATGCAACCTGAGTATTGTGCATTCATTCATTTATCAATGCATATGAATCAACTGTATTGAATGGAACTATAACAAATCAGAGCCAACAATACATCAGAAAGAATATACACGATGGCATCTTAACTTTATATATGGAAATAATTATTCACAGTGTACTAAGCAATGCATCGACATTGATATTTTGCAGGATTTATTCCAGTGATGCAAGAATGGTACAGTATCTGCAAATCAATAAACATGATAAATCACATAAACAAATTTAGGGATAAAAATTACATAGTCATATAAATTAATGCAGAAAAAGCATTTGACAAAATCCAACACCCTTTCTTGATAAAACCTCTCAGCAAGAAGGGAATAGAGGGATGATACCTCAACATCATAAAAGCCATGTACAATAAACCCACAGCCAGCATCACACTCAATGGACAAAAACTAAAGCCATTTCCCCTAAGAACAGGAACAAGACAGGATACCCACTCTCACCTCTCCTGTTTGACATAGTACTGGAAGTACTAGCTATTGCTATCAGACAAGAAGAAATAAAAGGCATCCAAATTGGAAGAAAAGAAGTGAAACTGTCCTTATTCGCAGATGACATGATACTGTACATAAAAAACCCTAAAGACTCCATAAAAATTATTAGACTTAATAAATGAGTTCAGAAATGTAGCAGGATACAAAATTAATGCCAAGAAATCTATGGCATTTCTAAAACCAATAGTGAACTTACAGAAAGAGAGACTAAAAAAGAAATCCTATTTACCATCGCACTAAAAATATTAAGATACCTAGGAATAAACTTAACTAAGGAGGTAAAAGACCTATGTGTGGAAAACTACAGGACACTGAAAAAAAAGATAGAGAAAGACAAACAGATGGAAGAACATACCGTGTTCATAGATTGGTAGAATCTACATCATTAAAATGTCCACACTACCCAAAGCAATCTATAGATTCCATGCACTCCCCAGCAGATGAGTGGATTAAAAAACTGTGGTACATCTACACAATGGAATACTGCAGTAAAAAAGGAATTCTTAACATTTGCAACAGCATGGATGGATCCAGAGAGCATTATGCTAACTGAAATAAGCCAGTCAAAGACAGATAAACATCACATTATCTCACTCATCCACGGGAAATAATGAACAACATAAACTGATGAACAAAAATCGATCCAGAGACAGGGAAGCATCGATCAGATTGTCAAACCTCAGAGGGAAGGTAGGGGAGGATAGGGGTAAGGGAGAAATGTCAACCAAAGGACTTGTATGCATGCATATGAGCATAACCAATGGACACAGACAACAAGGGGGTGATGGCATGAGTGGGGGTGGGTGGGAAAGTAATAGGGGTATGTGGACACATATGTAATACCTTAATCAATAAATAAATTAAAATAATAAAATGAAAAGTTATAATGGAACCCATCACATGGAAATAATTATTCACAGTGTACTAAACAGTATGATCTCTCTTGCTTCCCCTTTTCCCTCTCTCTACACATATACAAATATCATTTTCAATAATTTAAAATTGTAACTCTCATGTCAGAAATTTTATTCAAAAATTAATGAAGGAATCAATTCAATGTTAAAGACCAATTCCAAGAATGTTTAAGGAGGTAACTATTTGTAGGCAATTCAATAAAGAAAGTTAGGGTAAGATTGGTATCTTAAATACAAAACTAGTAATTGTCATCAGAGCACTAAACTGTAAGCTGGGGAGTTGTCTTTTCCACAGCACAGAAATGATTTGTATCTCTATTGAATAAAAATTTGCAACATAACCTCACTATGTCCGGGACCTTTTATCAATAGTCTCTGTAGCATATTTGTATATAACTCATACTCATTTTATAAAAAAGACAGACATATATGAGATATAATGAATGCACGAGAGAATTATTAACAAGTGTTGTGCTATTAACTCCAATCTAGACTTGTTGGAACCTAGAAAAAGCTACTGGGAGGAGCTGAAGGAAATGTTATGCGCTGATTTGCTTCTATCCTTGTCCTATTTGTTATCCACTGACCTTTCTCTGTATCACAGTCCGGTTTACCATCTCTGACATTCTACAGGCAACATATGTCTTCTGTTTCCTCCGAGAAATTCCCCCTGACATCTCAGTTGTACTTAATCTAAGCAACTGCTCAAGGAAAGGACTTAATAGCAAAGACTTTGCCCATTGCATTTTAAATACTTCTGTAGCATAATTGCTAATTCACTTAGCATATATGCAAAAACTCTGCATACTTTGCAAAACAGGCTACCTCTTGTTACATTTTAAGTACAAGCAGATTCCTTGTGCTCTCAGCCATTGGTGGAAAAGTTGAAGAGACCGCCCTGGATTTTGGAGGAAAAAAATAATTTTGTAAAGGAGCATTGTTTCAAAACTTTTCCACTCGTGGCTTAAAATCTGGTAGCCCAAAACAGACTCTGGCCACGGCTGAGAGAGGACCTGGGCCAATCCTCCCCTCAAAATGCAAGCAGAAAGCTGAACAAAATTAACAAAACCAACCATTTCAACACGAGGGCAGCATTCCAAAGGCATATGACAATGTAACAAGCATTGAAAAACTGCTGAATATGGAAATAGTATGCCTGCCATCTTTGCCCGGGGTTCTCCTAACAGCCCTTCCAGCTCCATTGCCATTGATATTTTGCCAGGGCAGGGCAGACCATGAAGAGTGACAAATTGGAAGGGCTCTCTATAGAACAGGAAAAAGTGATGTAAAGTACTTCCCCTTTAGACACATACAGAAGTGGCCATGTTGGATAGAACAGATTAACTCCAAAAGAATAAGACCGGGCTCAGTTTTTTCTGTTGCGCTTAGCACAATGCCTTTCACTTAGCCAACAGCAAATAAGTATGTACTGAATGAACAAAATGATGAACATATTTGTGATGACAACAAAATACAGGACTCAGAAAATAAAACATCCCTGTTTTTTATTAAAAACAAAACGTAACTTGACCACAGCTTCTTAAGGGAGTATTCAAAGAAACCTGCCAGATGTGGGGATGTTTGGGTACAAGAACCCATGTACACAGACCCCTCTGTGGGTCTCTCAAACGCTGCATGATAGAAATATATTTACTTTGCATATTGTCAGTGTAAATGCAGGTCAATTCTTCCAGTTCCAACAACTCTTCATTAGTCAGCGTCTCAGGAGCTCCTCAATGTAATCCTCATCCACACCTGGGTGAAGGCTGTATGCCATCTCAGCTGCAGTACTGTTGACGTTTGCAACCTCTTCATCCTTTGCAAATTCTTTAAAGTTATGGATGACTGTCTTGAGCATCTTCTTCACGTGCTCTTCAACACACTCCTTGGTGACATCTGCCGAAGCTTCCGCAAGGTTCTTGATGAAGTCCGAGATGTTGTAATCCTTCCAGAATTGCATCGGTGTCTTCCTCATCTACAGCAATGGCCTAGGCAAAGGTCCTCCTCAGGCAATAAGCTTTAAAAGCTGTTAAGAATCAGAGAGGTGTTGTTTGGAGGGAGAAACACCACTTTGATATGGGATGAAGATCATCAATAAAAGGCAGACTTCTGGGAGCATTAGCAACAATAAGCAAAATCTTGAAAGCTATTAGAATTCTACAAACAGTACTTCTTCATTCTGCTGACATAGCGATTCAGGATGTCCTCTTGGAAGAGGAGCTGGGCCGTCCATGACTTCTTAATTGCTCCTGTAGGACACTGGCAGTGTGTGCTTATTGATGTGCTTGAGGGCTGTAGGGTTCTCACTTGCGCATATCACAAAGGTTTCAATTTATAGACTTTATGTAACATTGCCCTCAAGCAAGACTATTATCCTGTCCTTAAAAGCCTTGAAACCTGGCATTGCTTTGGCCTCCTTCTGCATGAAAGTCCTTAACAGAGAAAGAAAGTCCGGCATCTATTTCCAGCATAAAGAGGTTTCATCCATACTGAGTATTTGCGCCGGCAAGTAACTTTCCTTCACAATCAGCATATCTAGGGTTTTCAAAAGTTCCTCAGCTGCCTTCATGTCAGCACTCTCAGACTCACCACTCACTTTCACATTATCTAATGAGTAACGCTTCTTGAATCCTTGAAGCACCCTGAGCTAGCAGTAAATTCAGCACGATAATTGGGCCCAGCCTTTTCTTTAAACATCACAAACTTTGGGCTTTGTACTAAGAGGGACATGTTTCGGTGTTTGGCCTTCCATCCAGGTCATTAGAAGTTTCTTCAGGTCTGATATAGACCCTTCTTGAGTTTACATTAGTGTCATTTCCTCCAATGAAGAGGATCCATTGACAGCTGCCATCATTTTGTTCTTGTTCTTCAAGACCTCAGCTATGGTGGAAGGAGACATGCCTGATTGGCGAGCAATGATCATCACCGATTTTTCCACTTTTGTAGTGCTCAGTCACATTTAATTTGGTTTTCGGGTCAAGCACTTGATGGGGCCTCTTACTGGCAACATTAGCAGCAGATTTTGTACACTCAGGGGTCATTATGAACAAAACAACATGAGATCAAGTCAAGCACAATAGAAAACGATGTAATTAAGAGACATGGTAAACATGACATGAGAGGCTCCTGCTAGCAGAACACATGTACTCTTTTATAGCAAGCTTTCTTTTTAATAAGTTGAAAGAGTAAACTAAAATAAGAAGAAAAAGTATAGTATTGAGGAACCAAGATGGCAGCATAGTTAAACGCCTGTACTTGCTGCCTCCCACAACCACATCAAAATTACAACTAAAATACAGAGGATGACATTGAGGAGCTCCTAGAGGTCGTTCGTGAGGGGCTGACTAATGAAGAGTTGTTGGAACTGGAAGAAGAGGCTTGAATTGACACTGACAATATTCAACTATCATCCAGACCAGGGGAAAACTGGCTGAGTGGAAGTACTGCATCTAGAGAGGTAAAGAAGAAAGCACACTGAGACCGGTAGGAGGTGCAGAACAGGCTGGTCCTGCACCTGAGTGTGTCGCTTTTTGAATCAGGAGGGAGATTGGTTCTGCTGAGGCTGCCTGGAGGAGTGACGGGTCCCAGCTCCACATCAGACACCCAGCCCGGAGCCCCAGAGCTGGGAAAGAAGTCCCTACAGGCAATAAGAACTAAGGACTGTAAAAATCAAAGCGGGTTGGGACTGATTGACACACAGGCTGCTGGAGACCCAGTTTCTCCTTTTAAAAGGCCGGCACCTTGAAATGAATTTACAAGCCCCCACTTGCTCTGAGTTCCAGTGCCAGGGTGAAGCTCTGGAGGACCCAGACAGATACAGGGAGAAACTGGATTGTCTGTCATCAGGGCAGGAACCAGGGGGTGGGGGACGGCTTTCTTCTAGATGGAGGTGCTCTCAGAGGTCATTGTTCCTGTACTGGGACCTCCCTGCTGGGTGCAGGGCTGACTGGCAGCCATTTCTGTTTGCTCCACCCTGGAGATTCCCTGAGATGCTGCCCCACCCAATTAATAACCCCACCCAACTTGTGAGCAGTTTTTGCATATGAAGGCCTAAAACCTGTCAAACAAGCTGCAACTGTATCAGAAAGCCCCAAAGCTATCAATAAAAGGCCCAAGGCCTGCACCAGCACCAGCCTTCCTTACTTCACAGCTGGGCCTCATCTGGGCACTTCCAAACCCCATACAAAGGGGAGGAATCTGCAAGTATCTCTGTAGCTCCTGCTGGGTGGCCCCAGGCAGTGGCTGACTTTGCACCTCCTTGGAGTTCCAAGAGCCAGTGAACCAAGTGGTCAATATGAGACCACACCAGATTACCACTCTTCACATCTGTAAGTGACACACTTAAGGGGCAGACTCAGTGAGCACCAAAGCCCCACTGAAGCAAGTCCTGCCCCATAAGGGTATCTCCTGCACAGCAGCTCCTCCATTGTAGACACAGCTGGTTCTCACAGCCAACTGACCTGGAGGTCAATTCCTCCCAATCAGTCTCAACTACAACAAGACTATACATACAGCCCACAAAGGGGTGCACCAAGAGTGTCTACTTCAGGTGATTAGAGAGGCAGAGCCACTGGGCCCTATAGGACACCTACCACACAAGGCCATTCTATCAATTCAGGGAGATTTAGCAGCTACCCAATACATAGAAACAAACATAAGAAAGCAGCCAAAATGTGGAGACAAAGAAACATGTCACAATGAATGAAATTAGAAGAAAGCAAACTACTGGATATAGTTTTCAAAACCACAGTTATAAGGTTACTAAGTAATCTTCTAGAAACCTCTGAGAATCTTAGTGAGACCTTCAAGGATCTTAGTGAGAATGCCAAAAAGAACCAGTCAGAAATTAATTATACACTGACTGAAATAAAGAAAAATACACAGGGATTCAATAGTAGACTAGAGGATCCCAAGAATCAAGTCAAATATCTGAAATATGAGGAAGCAAAAAGTACCCAACCAGAAGAGCAAAATGAAAAAAGAATCTAAAAATATGAAGATAGTGTAAGGAGCCTCTGGGACAACTTCAAGCATACCAACATCTGAATTATGGGGGTGCCAGAAGAAGAGAGAGAGCAAGATATTGAAAACCTATTTGAAGAAATAATGACAGGAAACTTCCCCCACCTGGTCAAAGAAATAGACTTATAAGTCTAGGAAGCACAGAGAACCCCAAAGAAGAAAAATCCAAAGAGGACCACACCAAGACACATCATAATTAAAATGCCAGGGGCAAAAGACAAAGAGAGAATCTTAAAAGCAGCAAAACAAAACAAAACAAAACAAAACAAAAAAAACAATCCAGTTACCTACAAGGGAGTACCCGCACTACTATCAGCTGATTCCTCAACAGAAACTATGCAGGCCAAAAGGGAATGGCAAGAAATATTCAATGTGATAGCAAGAACCTACAACCAAGATTCCTCTACCCAGCAAAGCTATCATTCAGAATTGAAGGGCAGATAAAGAGCTTCGCAGATAAGAAAAAGCTAAAGAAGTTCATCACAAAACCAGTTTTATATGAAATGCTGAAGGGTATTCTTTAAGAAGAGGAAGAAAAAGGTAAAGATAAAAAATTATGAATAAGAAAGTGACAATAAATACATATCTATCAACAAGTGAATCTAAAAATTAAATGAATAAAAATCTGATGAACAGAATAAATTGGTGAATGGAATAGAATCAGGGGCATGGAAATGGAACAAACTGATGATTCTCAGAGGGAAAGGGGTGTAGAGATTAGACAAAAGTCTTATATGCATGTATGCAGTAACTATGGACACAGACAATAAGGTGGTAAGGGACCGGGGTGTGGTGGGAACCAGGTGAAAGGGAGCTATGAGGGGAATAAAGAGGGACATCCTTAATAATCTCACCAATAAAGATTTTTTTAAGAAGAGCAATAGGAAAAAAGAAGTATATTATCGTGTCTGACAGGTTGGCTCATTGGCTGGAGCATTGTCCCATAAAACAAAACATTGTGAGTTTGATTCTCAAGCACATATCTAGGATGTGAATTCCTACCTCAGTCAGGGCATGTACGGGAAGCAACTGATCTATGTGTCTCTCTTACATTAATGTTTTTCTCTCTCTATCTCTCTCCCTTCCTCTTTCTCTGAAAATCATTAAAAACATACTCCCAGGTGAGGGTAAAATAAAAAGTACAGAATGATAATTTAACCAGAAACAGTCATTTATTATCATTATGGAACATTACATGATATATATAATTGTACGTGGTATGCTTTTATAAGATTGGCAGTACTGCAGATGTGTTTAGACCAGCATCGCCACAAACACATGAGTAATGCTTTGCACTATGTCATTATGATGTCACTGGGTGATAGGAATCTTTCCAGCCCTATTATACTCTTGGGGAACCACCGGCATATATGCAATTGGCCATCAGCCAAAACATTATATCGCAATGTATGACAGCATAGGTTTTCATAAGATTTGGAAAGCCAGCTCTCTCGAATTGGATTATTTGTTTCCAGAAACTAAAAGGCGGGCTTATCTATGTCAAGCATCAACCCTTTCAGCCCTGCAGTTGATTACTCCGCTTTAGCTGGGGACTCCATCCTTCCCGAGCCGTTTGGAAAGCTGCTTCCAGATGGAGAATAGTTCCCGTTAAGAGCAATTAAGACATTTCATGTGTGACTATTTAAAACGCAGAAGCTGAGACATATGTCTGTCAATTATTTTCTAGAAAATGTCTTAAGGACAATTACAAAGAAGAAAGGAAGCCCAGCAGCTCTGTGTCTGAGCCTCCTGCTAAGGCTCCATCCTGAGCCTGCAGTTTCACCTCTTTACAGGTTTAGTGCCCTTGTAGGCTTTTATCAAGAGGAACGTTTTAATAATAGAACTCTCTCCTAAGGAGCTGATTTCATAGGCAAGCAAACTTAGACTCAGGAAGCTCAGGTGCCTTTCAAAGAGTCTTTAAATATTGCTTTGCAGATTTCAGGTCATAGCCAATTCCCAAAGAAAAACAACCTCTCCTCATGCTAAATGTTAAAAGTTGCCTTTAAAGAATTTAATTTTCATTGTAACTTTAGTCTATTTTTTTTTCTGCGCAGCAGTTTCTCAGACTTTGATTATAAAATAATCACCTATCCACCTGTATTGGATCAATTATATTATACATGAGATGCCACTTTCACTTCCCTGGGTCAGCTAATTATGCAAAACAGCATTTTCTTAGAAATCTGTTATATCTGTGGGCAGAAGAGCATTCAAGCATATGCCAGATCTTCCTTTTATTTCTCTTCTTCTATTTCATTTACTTGGGAAAAGTCTATCAGAAAACAGGGCTTTGCTTTGCCTCTTGGACTATCTTGACTGCCAGTAGGAAAAAAAAAAAAAGTGTTACCAGTTACCATGACAACCTAATTTTCCCAGAGCTCCCTGCTGTACCTCATTTGCACTAAACAGGAACAATCATTATTATTCAATGAAGGCTCTGATAACCTTTTCTTTTTAATGGTTTGCAATGTCCCTTGAAGCCTTTCTTTCTGCAAAGTGATAATGGTTCTCTAATGGAGAGTCCATTGAGTTTTCCTAAGAGAAGGTTACCTTTGCCATCTGTCCAGAAAGCACAGAAAGCATCTGAGGACAGCCCATGCTATCTTTACCTTCTAGGCATTTTCAGAGATTTCTACTATAAGTAGACTCTGACTTAACCAAAAGTTCAGGTGAGATTTCTAATATCTGTGAACTAACCATTTCTTCACATTCTCTCACTTGTCTATATGTACTAAAAGATGACTCGTTTATCATTAATATTTTATTCAAAAGAGCATATAACTTTTCAAAGTGGTTTACAAAATGACAGCTTTTAAACTTGGTGATGTCAGAAACACCAGAGATAGAGTAAATTTTACTTAAGGGTTGATCTAGAAAACATTCATTTCTTTACCATTTTTAATTTGCCCTGTTTTTACATATTTCCTTCTAAGGTTACTCTTCCTTAATGACACACAATGTCAGCCTATAGTTTCTAGGAACTCCATACTTTCTTGTTTGTGCCTGGCATAAAATGAATACATCTTATGTAACTTCTAGAAAAAAAAATCTCTACTCATATTTATTTCCTGCTTTGTTCTTTCTCAAGATTTCTTTGGATATCCGAAGTCTCTTGTGGCTCCATACAGAATTTAGACATTTTTTTTTAATTTCTATAAAAGATGCTATTAGAATCTTGATGGGGATTGCATTGAATCTATAAATGGCTTAGGGTAATGTGTATATTTTAACAACATTGATTCTTCCAATCTATGATAATGGGATATCTTTCCATTTGTTCATATCTTCTTCAATTTTGTTCATCAAAGTCTTATAGTTATTTCAGTATACAACCCTATTGCCTCCTTGATTAAATTTATTCCTAAGTATTTCATTATTTTTGATATTATTGTGAATGGGGTTGTTTTCTTTCTTTTTTTTTTTCCAGATGTTGCACTGTTAGTGTTTAGAAATGCAACTGTTTTCTGCATGCAGTCCAGAACTGCCACATTGTCACAAATCCTGAACTTTACTAAATTAGCTCTAACAATTTTTTGGTGGACCTTAAGTACATTATGCTAAGATAGATAAAAAAGGAAAAATACTGTATAATATCACTCACATGTGGAATCTAAAAAATCCAAAATCATAGAAACAGGGAAAATGGTGGTTACCAGGGACTATGGGGTAGCAGAAATGGGGAGATATTGGGCTAAGGGTACAAACTTTCAGTTATAAGATGAATAAGTTGTGGGTAGCTAATGTACAGCATTGAGATTATCCTATATAATAAAAGCCCAGTAACCAAAAGGCAGAATAACCAGAACAACCGTGGACCCTCGGCCCAGCCAGCCCCATCCCTGATCAGCCCCCATCGGGGCGGGCCTGCTGGAGCCACCAGTGCATGAATTCGTGTACCGGGCCTCTAGTAGTTAATAATGTTGGATTACATACTTGAAATATGCTGAGAGTAAATCTTAAATGTTCTCACCACAAAAAAGAAACGGTGATTACATAACATGAATGATGTGTTAGCTAATGCTATGCTGGTAATCATTTTGCAATATATAATTGTATCAAATCAACATGTACACTTGAAACTTACACAGTGTTATGTAGTAATTATATCTCAAGAAAGCTGGAAATTAAAAAATACTTTTTCTCAGAACTAAATAGGGCTGTACAATATATGCATTAAAAAAAAAAAAACAGAGAGCAAAAATCTTAGAGTATATTGATCTTAAGAGCCTCCCTGCTCTGCCACAACATACACATGCACACAATGCCCCCTCATGCCTTCACTACAACATGAGTTAAACTGCTATCTTGGATATTTATATGGTACTAATAAAAAACATCTCCTGAGAAAAGTTTGAGTAATTTCTTCAGCAATCATTTGACAGAATGTACATTTTTTAATTCAGTATTTTTTAAAAATATTTTTTATTGATTTCACAGAGGAAGGGAGAGGTAGAGAGAAATAGAAACATTGATGAGAGAGAATCATTAATCAGCTGCCTCCTGCACCCCCCTACTGGGGATGGAACCTGCAACCCGGGCATGTGCCCTTGACCAGAATCAAACCTGGGACCCTTCAGTCTGTAGGCTGACACTCTATCCACTTAACCAAACCAGCTAGGGTATTCTTTTTAGTAAGTTCTATGTTAGGGGGTAGCAAACTATTTCCCTTAAAGATTCAGACATCAAATATTTTAGGTTTTGTGGGCCATAGGGTCTCTGTACCAACTACTCCATTCTGCCATTGCAACAAGAAGGTACCACTGACAACAGAACATTTGAAAAGCGTAACCGTATTCCAATAAAACTTTATTTACAGGAAGAGTCAAAAAACTGAATTTTCCCCATGTTGTTTAGTTTGTTGACCTTTACTGTGTATGATGAATTATAAAAGGAAATGTTTTAAATGTTGTTCTTTTTACTTGAACTTGTACACGTCTTTTTATCTGTGAAAACTCCATAAATCACCCTGCTTTGCCCTTTCCTGTGCTACCAGGAAACTCAGAGCTAAATTTAGCATTCGCTTTAGTTAAGTATTGCTTTTTGCTTCCTTTGTTATATGAATCCATATCTTCCTTTATGCATCATATCTCTTCTGTTAGGCCACATAACTTTCTCATTCTGTGTATATTTTAATAGTATAAAAATATTCAAAATATTTTTGGAAATAAATGAAGCATGTTATATTTAGATCTTGTATCTTTTTATATCATGCATGCACACACACACACACACACACACACACCTCCATGTCTCAGTATCTTTCAAACTCATTTTACAAACAAGCAAACGGAGACTTAGATATGGCCATAATCATAAGACAAAGAAGTACTGGTTCCTTAACTTGCACTTCGGTCTCTGAACCCAGATTATTCTAGAAAGATAATAACATAAATAAAAAGACAAATAGATAACTGTAGTCCAGAACTGTCACATGGTCACAAATCTAACGGTTGTTAGTTTTACCTTCAATAACACACCACTGGTCATCATTTTCTCTCTTTTTCCTTCCCTCTCTCCGTTGCTTATTTTCCTCTGATTTCCGTTACACAGTTACAGTGCATTCTCACATGCCCATCTCTAATATTAAATTTATTCTTAAAATACTAGTGTTATAATTATTCTAATATTAGTATTATTCGTATGGGCTCATCCCTAATATTGGTATTCATCTGTGCTCTTGAAGTCCTTTTGCCTCCCTTCTGGTCTCGCTCTTCAGTTCTGTATGGACTCGGTAGCTTTCCCTACGGTTTCTATCCTTACAGGGTTTTCTTTCTACATCCTGTTCAAAGAGTCCTCCCTCGTCTGTGCTGCCCCTTTCAGCCCTGACTTGTGGCGATCCTTCAAAGGTTCTAGATTACAGTTCCTTTTCTGAAATTTGGCTTTATCTATGGCTGTCAATTCACTGTGCTCCTGTACCTTTGCTCCAGTAGCTCGAATCTGAGACCATCCTTTTTTAATAATAGTAGGCTAAAAATGGCCACAGGCAGTCCTCATTATTGGCCTTAGTTGCCTTGGAAGCAAAAATGCAAAGGAGAGAGGAAAAAACACACAGAGAAGCGTAAATCAAACAAACGCAGTCATGTTGGTGAGCACTGAGTTTAGTTCATTAGCTTCTGCCACTACCGCATCAGCTGGAAACTGTATAAACCTCGCCAGTAGACAACTGCAGGCCTATAAAACACTGGGCATGACTGTGCAGGGAGCACACATTTAATGGAGAAACTCATAATATTCTCCCCAGACCAGGCTCTATGAGATTATATATATATTTAAAAAAAATACAGAGAAAACGAATCATTTAAATTTATTTTTAGGGATGATTATCAGAAAATTCTGCAACTCTATGATTTGGACATTTTCACCAGATATATTTTATTTTGGGTTTTAAAAAAACAGCTGCAGTCAAATATTTCTTTTTAATGCTAAAATTTTCCAAAAGACAGCCTTTTCACGTACAAATTTCATTAGGGACCAAACAAGAAACTGAGCACATAAATTCACTGAAATTTCCTCCTTCCCACTGAGACGAAGAGGATAAACTAGGTTGAAAACAAACACTAAGAAAACCAAGTTGTTTAAAAGGTGCGCTCTGAAGCTTTGTGCATACAGTTGAGACAGATTTGTCAATATCTGGTTAATATTATTAAAATTGAGCAAATTTCTGGACAGTCCAGAGATGGAAGACGCTGATGATGCCTTGCCAAGCTAGCAGTCAGCAGCTGTGCGTCGCTACAGGTTGCCTAGCACCAAACCAGACCACCATTTGTCCACCATCCAGATACCATTGCTGACGTGTGCACATAAGGAACTGTTTGACATTGAAACTGGGACTCAGAACTGATGGACATTGAAATTGGGACTCAAACATTTTTTTTCTTATAGGTTTATTTCTAGCCTGCAGAGGCAAGATGTTTTTAAAGAAAAGAATCAGGAAAAAAACAGATACAGAGGCAAAGAAGCAGTGAACAGACTCATGCTACAGCGGGAAGGCAAGGGAGGTTGGGGAGGGAGGGCTGTAAGAGATCAACCTAAGGACTTGTATGCATGTATGTAAGCATAACCAATGGATACAAGACACTGGGGGCCAGGTGAGGGCATGTACTGGGGTGGGAGGGGAAGCTGGGGAAAGGTCAATGGGGGAAAAAAAAGGAGACATATGTATTATTATTTGTAATACTTTAAACAATAAAAAAATAAAAGAATATTAAAAAAAATTGAGCAAATTTGATGTGGATACCAAGATTCAGACTATGCTTTGTGCTCAGGGCCATCAGTAAAGCAAGGCCCTGTGAAGATATTTATTGAAAATATTATGAATTATATTTCAAAGAAAGCCTTAGAGTAGTTGCTTTTATAATAACAAAAAAATCAGAATTTTCTACCATTTAATATTATTTTTATTGAGAAACAGTGGCCATGAAGATTTTCTGGGGTAGGGTGTCTATTATCTTATTCTAACCCAGCCTGCCTGTAAGCATGCATGCACACACATCTGAGCTAAATACAACTTATACTTTCACTTTTTGATTCATGTGAATTTAAATTAGAAGTCATCCAATTAAAAGAATCACATTTCAAAAGTTTCCAGTCCCATTGCAATATTACTCAATTAAAAAATAAACACAGCTCTGTGGGAACACTTCTGTTACATGAAGAAATTGATATTATAGCTTATCTTATTAATAACTTTAATCCTATTGAGCATTTGAGATACTGATTTCAAATTGCTTTATGAGTTTTCTTTAAAAAGTAGAGCCATGAATATGAACCACGTTGTTATTAGCTAGTTTAAGAAGAGAGATGGAAATTTCAAAGAGATGAACTACCTGACTAAATTTCAGACATGCAGGCTCATGCCCTAACCAGGATTAAAGAGCATGTCCTGAGAACTTGAAACATTTAAAAATATTATGAGTGTATACAAACAATGATTCCCTGATATCAGAGGTAGAACCCAAAAAGAAAACCTCCCAATGGACTATGTTGGAAGAGTATGAAATGAAAATCCAAGTGCTCTTTTTTAATATATTTGTTATTGTTTAAAGCATTACAAATAGTAGTACATATAGCTCCTCCCCCCCCCCAATTGATCTACCCCTGGCTTGCTCTACCTCCCAGTACATGCCCTCACCTACCCTCCCCCAGTGTCTTGTATCCATTGGTTATGCTTATATACAAGCATACATGTCATTCAGTTGAACTGTTACAGCCCCTTCCCCAACCTACTCTGCTTTCTCGCTGTAGTTTGACAGTCTGTTCAATGCTCCTTTGCCTCTGCATCTATTTTTCCCTGATTCTTTTTTTTTTAAATCTTGCCTCTGTAGACTAGAAATAAACCTATCAGAACAAAAAATGTTTGAGTCCAAATTTCAATGTCAAACAGTTCCTTATGTGCACACATCAGCAATGGTATCTGGATGGTGGACAAATAGTGGCGATGCAGGTCTGACACTCTCTGGTTTGGTCCTGGGCAACCTGTAGCGATGCACAGCTTACGTCGTGTTATGACATTAAAAACTTCCGGCCCTCAAAGAATTCGCACAAAGGAATAGAGAATCCAGTAGTCCAGAATCAACTATCTCAATTAATGTTTTACTCTTGGCTTTTCCATATTAAGAAGGGTGGCAACTTACTAAAAACAAAAGAATTCTTTTTACGCATCAATACCAACAGTTGCATCTGATAGTGATTCATGTTTCATTACAGGGAAAGAGCTTCTAAAAGAGCCATCTGATTAAGTTGGAAAACATCATTGTTCGCTTTGCTTTTTTTAGTTTGACACATGACAACAACAGGGTCAGAAGAAACATGTACTTTCAACAAGCATTTGAATAAACTAATGGAGACAGGTCTAAAAGGGACTTGTGACAAATTCCTAGATCATGGTGCTCAGTACTCATGGCTATATGAAAGTTATAACAACTTGAAATTTACTTGCATTCCTTGTACATACACTAAAGCCATACATAGCGAGATTCTTGGAGAAGTATATGAATAACTTATGGGGCATGCAATCCAATTTTTCTCTCTGGCAACAGCACTAATAAGCATGTTTATCCTTTTAAATGAATACCTCCGATATTTACTCACAGATGCTCAAATATCCCCATTTATTTATATGCCCTTCAATAGACTACACAATCTCCAGATAACAGCTACATATGCCAGGGCCTGCTCCCCATTATTCTGTAAACCTGTTGACACACGGATGGATTTCGCAGTGTTTAAAATGCAAATAATAGGGACAGGAAAATGTTACCTTGCATTTCACTCCGTGTTCCCGACAGATACGCCTTCTTCTCCAGGTGAAAAACAGTCCCCTCTTTCTCTGCTCTCTCCATTCCATTCCTTGGTTAATAGCATGTTCCTGTAATTGAAGAGAGGAATGAAAATTGATTTGACTTTGAATGGGGGGCACGCAATGCAATAAACAGATCATGTATCACGGAATTGTAAACTTGAAATCCACATGATCCTATGAACCAAAGTCACATCAATAAATTTAATTTTTTTTAAAGAAAAGAGGAATGTCTAAGCCTAGTGACCCAAGAGCTACCAGCGTGTTCTCAAAGGGCAGGACTGTCAAGGGGAAGAAAAAGGCAGCATCCTTTCCTTGCACATCCTCCTCTACAATTTAAGTGCCTTCTCTTTTTAATTTCCCTGTCCAGATGAAATACTAGAGACTACTTCTTTTTAACTCAGTTTCTGCTTCTGTTGCCTGGTGCTCCAGCTGAGGTCAAAGAGATGAATGCCCAGGCTATTAATCTAGTGCAGGGAGAAGCCAGTCCCCTCTCTAATTATGATGTATAATAACTATGAGTTAAGAGGAAATCTTCTGCTTTGTGCTTTATTAACTACACTTCATTTTTTATACTTACCAAACTTAGCCCAAACTTAGAAATCTATCAATATTTCTCTTCTTCCTATTATCTCCTCTTCCTTTTAACTAATGTGGAAACCACTTAAAATAATGAACTCTTGGAAATGGACTTTGACCATGGCTAGTTACTTTAAAGCCCAATTTCAGTTCAGTTCTATCTTCAGATGCAAGATTCTTCTTAAGGCACAGGTCTGTGGACCTGCCTGAAATTCATAATATAGAACATTATTCTAGAAGTCCACCAGTCTATAAACTCCAGGAAGTGAGAAACCATCCCTCTCTCATTCACTGTTATATTCCCAAGACCTAGTGCTGTGAAGGCACTTGATATATCACTTTTGACTGAATAAACAAATATATTTCTCCAACAAGCCATAAAAATCATTCCAAATAGTGTTTGTCTTTCTAATCTCATTGCACAAAACTAAATAGAAAACTTAAACTCAAGTGATATTTTAGAGTAAACTGTGAGGGTCAGGATATTCTGTGTGATTAAATTATTCCTATTGTTATTATTATAAATGTTTTGGTGATACAAAGATATTACTCTGTCATCTAAATCATAACCTACATCAGAAAATTAGAGGAGAATAGTCTCTCAGAAAAGCTGTTGTTTACTTATTATTACTGGTGTTCTACATATAAATATCCAAACTCCTAAGAGGATTTCTAGCAACGTATTGTAGAAAGTAAATTATGTATAACTAGAGCCCTGGTGCATGAATTCATGCACAGGAGGGGTCCATCCGGCTGCCCCGATGGGGGCTGATCAGGGGGTCTAATGCTGGAAGCCATAGCTTTCCTCCAGCTGGATCTAATTATACTTTAAGAATGGCCAAAAGGAAAGCCACAACAGAACTGTTTTGCATTTCATGTGCCATGAGATAAAGTTGTTTATGTGTTGTTTGCAAACGTGTATGATGACCCTGTAATTATTTTGTCATTCTTCCCGGGGCTCTGCCCTCAGTTTCCCAATAGGATCTTCATGCCCGTTCGTTTAAACGTTTTTCTGTTTTTGAATGTGCCTACCCTCCGCTGTTGCTCCTGGCAGCCTGGGAATCCTCTTCACCGCCCCATTAAAAGAGAGAGAGAAAGTTCACCTAATCTGCAAGGCACTGCAATTTCACAAAATCCTCACTCAGCCTTTCTACGTTCCTCAGCAAAGGGCCACCATCCTGTGAATGCTTAGGTCACCTTTTTAGCTAATTTGGAAGGTCTCCCGTGGAGGGAGAATTCCACACCTTGGCTGCAGGATTAGCAGAGCCCCTTGGAGACTCTGGTCAGGGACAGAAGGGACTGGTAATTATTTTCTTGTGCTTGCACTATATGTACATGCACCGGGGAGCCAGGCAGTGATTTAGGGGTGTTGGGGAGTCAATTGGGAGTGGGGCCAGCTGGAGGGGGAGCAAAGAGGGCAGTTGGTGGCTGGTCCAGCCCCCAATCTGGGTGTTTGGGGCCAATTGGGGGTCAGGCTGGCTGAGGGTGGGGTCTATTGTAGCCCAGATCAGGCTAGTTGGTGCCACAGTGCACATCATAGCCACTGGTCATTCTGCCTTAACAGTTGTTAGGATTTTATATATATAGATTATTTCCATAAGCATTTACTGACCACCATTTATGTGTAGAATAATATTCTAAGTCCAATAATGAGGAAGGAAACAAATTAGTCATTAAAGTAAGCAAAGAAAGTGAAAACCAATTTATCTACAATGAAAACCAGTGCACCTATTAAAATACATTTTGCCCTATTTTTATTCAAACTCATCTTTGTAATAGTTGCAAAACTTGCATGAAATAAGAAAACGGAAAGCTTGGAAAAGTTTACTATTATTCAGTTGGAGTATGCAAGCATGTTTGTGTTAATGCAATAACTCCCTGTAATGATAAGTAAGCTTAAACTACTCATTATTCTGTTATTTTAACTTTTTTTGTTCCTTTCATATGACCATGTCCTGGAATTACTACCTGTCATAGCAGGAAACATTGGCAACTTCCTCATTGAGATGGTACCCTTGTTGCTGGTTCATTTTTATTGTCCTGGTTACCCTCCCGAGCTTGTCCCCAGCCTGACCTCCAGTTGTCTGCTGGCCCAAACTTGACTGGATTTCCTTTATATTTTATTGCATCACAAAGTCTAGCATGAGATTAGCTTGGTCTCAGCTCTATGAAAATGGTTTGCCTTCTGCACTTCCGCTGTCTGAAACAGGGCTAGCCGGACAGGAATGGAGTCAACCCGAGTGGGCACACAGGACCACACACTCAGGCCTGTTGTCTTTGATCTTATGCTTCATAAGCGAAATTCAATGGGACAATGAGGCATGTCTACGGGCGGAGAGTATATGTGGAAGAAAGAACAAGCTTTATATTTGAATGCCTTTGTGGGATTTGCTTTGTGCTTTGTGAACAAGAGGCCCTGCATTTTCATTTGGAACTGGCCTCTACAAAGAATGTAGCCAGTCTTGCTCTGAAGAGAAATATCTGAAAATGGAATTACAAACTACAATTTCCCCGAGAAAAACACACAAAAACCTCCAGATAACGTAATTTTCAGAACTGCTCTTTCAATGCTCTCAATAAAGTTTTGGTATAGCAAATTTTTATGATAGCTACAGTAGCTATCTAGTAAAGCAATTTAATTATCACAGGGTGTATTAATTACCATAATAAACTCCACTCCAATAGGACTCTAGGTAGACAAGTCTTCCAGCCTCAGGCCTCTCCTCATTAAATTGCAATTAGCATGATAAATGGGAAGTATAATTTTGCTGCAGCCAGTATTAGTCCTACTTACCAAGAGGTGACAGGGGAAGCTATCAGAGATAAGGCTTGAAGATATTTAAATAAAAAAGAAAACAGTGGCGTTCCCAGTCATCTGCCCATTAGGCCAACATCTGTGTGCAGGTGTACCGTACACATTTCTACTGTAATTGATGAAGACCTCATACAAGCACCAATGTTAATATCCGTTAAAGCAATCTGGTCACTAATTGCAGTGTGTCCTTGGAAGGTCATAATATCTGTGAGAATTCAAGATAACTGCAATCTTAAAGAATCAACTGCAAATCTTACTTACTTAAGACTAGAGGCCTAATGCATGAAGATTCATGCAAGAATGGGTCTTCCTTTCCCTGGCTGCCAGCATTGCCTTTGCTCCAGCCACGTTTCCACCTTCCCACACTGCTCAGAGGCCAGGAGTGGCTGGGGTGGTGCAGAACACCTGCACCATCACCATGGTGACAATGCAAGCATCCCGTCATGCCCCCTGCCTGTTGGCACCTGCATATGCAAATCAGCCTGCCATCTTTGTTGGGTTAATTTGCATACTCACTCCTGATTGGCTGGTGAGTGTCATGAAGGTACAATCAATTTGCATCTTACTCTTTTATTAGTGTAGATGGCTGCTATGGATGGCCTCTAAAACATGGTGTACTTTTAATCAGGTAATAATACACTGCATACTAGCCAATGGTATAGCTTCAACAGCATTGTGGAAGTAGAAGGCTTTATTGTATTTTGCTTTACTGAAACCTAAGGAAAGATAAACTACACATTTTATTTAAATCTGTGGCAATATGCTATAAACTACAGAAATCAGATTCTAGGAAAATTCATCTACCCTTGCAGCAAAGTCACTTTTTTTTTTGCATACTCAATTTTAATCTGAGTTACTTTAAATGGGTTTCTGTTCCCTAAAATCAAATATTACCAAAGATAAAATGTTTTGAAAATTGCCATTTTAATGAATGAATCCTCAGGGTATCTTACTCAAAATATCATATCTAACTCTGCTAGTGCTTTAAATTATTTTTTAAAATACCAGCCTATCTAATAAAAAAGTAATATCCAAGTTAACCATCACTCTGCTACACCCACAAGCCATGCCCATCATCCAATCAGGAGTGAGTATGCAAATTAACCCCAACCAAGATGGCTGTGGCCATAGAGCAAGCAGAAGGCTTGCGTTTCCCTGGCAATGGAGGAAGCCAAGCTTTCCACCTGCCCTGGCCTGCCTTGGCCTCCACTCAAAGCTACAAAGTTTCTATTACAGAAGATAAATAAATCCCAACAAAGATGGCTACGGCCATGGAGCAAGCAGGAGGCTTGGCTCTGCTCAAGGCTACAAAGTTTCAATTATAAAAGATAAATAAATCCCAGATACCAGGGCCTCTGCTTGGGTCGCTGGGGGGCGTGACTGGCCTGTAAATGTCTATAGGACCCTAACCCAAGCCACCCCATGCCACAGGCCCCAAGGGAACCCCTACCTTGATCAGGGACACATTTGAGGGCAAACCAGCTAGCCCCCACCTGTGCACCAGGACTCTACCCCATCTAATATTATCCTGTCTAACAAAAGAGTGATATGCAAATTGACTCTCACTCCAAAACACAAGATGGCTGCCCCCCTGTGGTCAAAGATGGCTGCTCCCATGTGGACAAATATGGTCACAATATGGCCAGCAGAGGAGGACAGTAGGGAGGGAACAGGCTTGCAAGGGAGGGCCGTTGTGAGGGATCAGGCCAACAGGGGAGGTAAGTTGGGAGGGAGCAGGCCTACAAGTGAGGGCAGTTGAGGGTGATTAGGCTTATAGGGGAAGGCAGTTGGGGGGAACACAGGCCTTCAGGGGAGAACTAAAAGGCTTCTCCAAAGCAAAATAAACCATGAACAAAACTAAAAGACAACCAGCTAATGGAAGAAGATATTTGCAAATGATACATACAATAAGGGGCTAACATCCAAAACATGTATAAAATTCTATAACTCAACAACAGAAAAACAATCTGTTTTTAAAATGGGCAGAGGACCTAAATAGATACTTTTCCAAGGTAGCCATGCAGATGGCCAACAGATATGAAAAAAAAATTATCAACATCATTAGCTAGAGAAGAAATACAGATCAAAAACCCAATGTGATACCACTCCACACGCATTAGAATGGCTACGATCAACAAGACAAGAAATAACAAGTGTTGGAGAGATTGTGCAGAAAAGGGAACCCTTGCACACTGCTGACAGGATTGTAAATTGGTGCAGCCACTAGGGCAAACATATTGATTTCGTCATTAAATCCTGGAAAACTGTGTGGAGGCTCCTCAAATATTAAGAATAGAGCTACTATATGACCCAGAAATCCCTCTTGTGGGTACCTACCAGATTTCAAACTATATTAAAAAAACTATAGTAATCAATGAGCATGGCACTGACATTATAACAGAAACATAGATCAATGGAAGACAGTTGAGACCCCAGAAAAAATATTATGCATATATGGTCAAATAATATTTGACAAGGGAGCCAAGAATACACAAAGGAAAAAGGATGGTCTCCTCAGTAAATAGTGGAGTGGCACTAGCCGGTTTGGCTCGGTAGTTAGAGTGTCAGCCTGCAGACCAAAGTGTCCAGGGTTCAATTTTGGTCAAGGTCACTTACCTTGTTGATTGCAGGCTCCTCCCTGGCCTAGGCCCTGGAAGTCCTGGGCCCTGGTCAGGGCTCTTGTAGTATGTAACCAATTGATCTGTTTCTCTCACATCAATCTTTCTTTCCGTTTTTCCCTCTCTCTTCCACTCTTTCTAAAAGACCAATGGAAAAATATGCCCAGGTGAGAATTAAAAAAATAATAATAATAATGCTGGGGAAAACTGCATACCTACATGCAGAAGAATCAAATAGGACCCCTATCTACACTCATAAAAATTAACTCAATATAGGGTAAGGACATACATGTAGACTGAAACCATAAAATTCTTAGAATAAAGCTTAGAGGAAAATGTCCTTTGCTATTGGTCTTGACAATGGTAATGGCTTGTTTTATATGACACCAGAAAACACAAACAACAAAAGTAAAATTCACCAAGTAATTACATCAAACTAAAAACTTTCTGCATAGCAAAATAAATGAACAAAATAAAAAGACAAGATGCAGAATGGGAGAAAATATTTACAAATCGCTCATCTGATGAATAGTTAATATCCAAATATATAAGGTATTCACACAGCTTAATAGGAACAACAATAATCTGATTTATTTTTAAATGTATCTTTATTGTTGAAAGTATTACATATATCCCCTTTGTTTTTGCCCATTGAACCTGCCACCCCACACCTAGTCCTCCTAGGTCTACATCACATTATTGTCTGTGTTCATGAGCTATGCATATATGTATATAAATTCCCTGGTTAATCTCTCCCCACCCACAACCACTGCAATCTGATTTAAATGGGCAAAGAACATGGATAGACATTTTTCTAAAGAAGATATACAAATGACCAACGAGTCAAGGAAAAGGTGCTTAACATCACTAATCATCAGGGAAATGTCAATCAAAACCACAACGATAGATCACCTCACACCTATTAGAATAGCTGTTATCAAAAAGGCAAGAGAAAAGTGCTGGTGAGGATGTAATGAAATTGGGTCCTTTATGCAATGTTGATGGGAATCAAAATTTCCACTGTGGGAAACAGTATTAAGGTTTCTCAAGAAATTAAAATAGAACTACCATATGATCCAGCAATCCCACTTCTGGGTATTTATTCAAAGGAAATGAAAACAGAATTTCAAAGATATATCTGCACTCCTAAATTTAACGCAGCATGATTCACAATAGTCAAAATATAGAAATGGCTCAAGTTTCCATGAACAGATAAGTGGATAAAGAAAATGTAGCATATATTTACAGGGGAATATTACTCAGCCATGAATTAGAATAACATGAGTGGATCTTGAGGGCATTATGCAAAGTGAAAAATTGAGACAGAAAGACAAATACTGTATGATCTCCCTTATATGTGGTACAATCTAAAAGCAGAATGGTTGTTTCCAGGGGCTCACCCGTGTGGGAAGTGAGGAGATGTTGGTCAAAGGGTGCAAACTTTCAATGATAAGGACCTACGATACAGCATGGTGGATATAACTGACAATACTGTACTGTGTACTTGAAAGTGGCCATGAGAGTAGAGCTTTAATGACCTCACCATAACAACAAAAACAAAATGGTAATTATGTGAGGTGATAGAAGTGCTAACTAACCCTCTGTATCAAACACATCACAGTTTATACATGTATCAAATCATAATATTGTATACCTTAAACTTACATGTTATAAATCAATCTATATATATAAAAGGCTAAGTGACCAACTGGCTGACCAACTGACCGGCCAGTACATATGACAAGCGCTGGCAATTTAAAAATAGACAGTTGACTGGCACATGCATGATATATATAGAGCTCTCACTGGCGCCAATCGCACATGTGTTTTGATCTGTCATTGTCAATTATCTATTATAGATAAAGGGTGAATAGTGATATTAAAATATTGCTTCTAATTTCCTTTCAATAAGCACAAATCCATGCACCAGGCCACTAGTTATATAATAATAAATCAAAGGAAAATAAAAATAGAAAAGGTTCCATTGCTAAATAGAGACAGCTGTCTTGGGTTTGACTGTATTGATTAACCATTAAAGTTTATTCTAGATGTGATAAAAATTAAAATATACTATTCAGATTTGTATGTTCTTTAAAACAATCCACTAAATACATAGTATAAGAACTGTCACATGTTACAAATGACCCCAAAGTTATTTGTTTCTGTGATCTATACCCAGTTCCAAGCTCTGGACCAGTGCCTCAATTAGCATATACTAAAAAAAGTACCCAACATTGTATGTCAACTGTAATTAAAAAATAAAAAATACATATTTAAACTTAAAAAAAAATCTAAGCAATCCTTTGCTCTCAGTTCATTAAACACCAGCATGCTGAAATTCATCTTGATTGCATTCTTTCTCAAAAATTATATTAATTTTGTCATCAAATCCTGTCATTTTTGTCTGCAAAATCCATCAAATTCTCCTCTTTTCCACTTCCACAGCCATAGTGGACACTTGTCTCTATAGGTTTGATTTTAGTTAATTAATATTTGTTCCCTCACAAAGTTGTCATTCCTAGCTTTGTTTTAATCTTAACATCACCCCCTATCCTTATATCATTACTTTAGTTATTTTAATTAAATACAACTTCAAGATTAATGTATAGATTGTTTACATTACAGGGGGGCAGTTGAGGGTGATCAGGCTGGCAGGGGTGGGGGCATTTGGGGCCAAGCAGGCTGGTGGGGGGGGGGGGCAGTTGGAAGTGAGCAGGCCAGCAGGCAGAGTTGTTAGGGGCAATCAGGCAGGCAAGCAGGCAGGTGAGCAATTAGGAGCTAGCAGTCCTGGATTGTGAGATGGATGTCCAACTGCTGGTTTAGGCCCCAGCAGTAGGGCATCTTTCAGATTGGAGAGGGTGCAGGCCGGGCTGAGGAACATCCCCCACCCGTGCATGAATTTCATGCACCGGGCCACTAGTAATCCTTATAAAAATTCAATGAGTAGGTTATCAATCAAGTACACATTTTAACTATACTTTTTCTTCTACATATGAAGACACATACCGGTGCTTATATGCTGATTTGAAACATCAGAACTTGTCTTAAAAATTTGCCATTTCTGGTACCAAATGCCTCTAATCACATGCTTCCTATAATTATTCTTGCTAGGGCCTTATCTCTCTCTGTTTTTTAAAACTGAATTCTTTATTATTTAAGGTATTACATATATTTCCTTTTTCCCTCATTGACTTCTCCCCAGTATTTCCCACCCCCATCCCCACCCCCCAGCATAGGCCCTCTCCTCCCTTCTCTCTGTGTCCATGGGTTATGCTTATATGCATGCATACAAGTCCTTTGGCTGATCGCTCACCCTTCCCCCCACACCCCTGCCTTATCTCTTTATATCCTATTGGCTTTAGTGATGCAAAGTTCCTGTCAGAGGCAAACTGACTTTCTCTGAGTCTTCATTTCATTGTTCTTACACCCAACCTTTCCTTCTATACCTGGCAGTAGGTTAAAAAAATATGGGGGCATGGTCCCAGGCATATGGTATAACTTATACTCCGGGAGTTTTGCATTACTAAATGGAGAGTTTTTGGCACTATGGAAAATTTGCTACTGCCACCACTTCCTCTCTTATCTCTATGAGGGTGATGAATCCGCATAGATCTGTAGCTGCAGCAGACCCAGAGCAGATATTTTCCCCACTATTTGCTTCTTAAATGATTTTTGCTTTCTTTTCTTTTTGAATATGCTAAAAATCATTTGAAAAGGTCAAATAGGATTTACTGACATTTCTTTATGGTCTCAAATGAATCACATCTATTCATGTTCTATGAACATTTCCAGACTGTCACTACATTTCATTAGGTGACAATACTTAACATTGACTCGGAAGCACAATTGTATTGGAAAAGCAAATGATGTGGAAAGGGAATAAAATACTGACTCTGGTTGACTGCTAGTCTTCCTTCTTAATGTTCTTCAACTCAACCTTGAGCAGGTTATTTGGGACCTTAGCAAGAGACTACACACTGCACTTAATTTTCCACTAATTGTTCCTCACACTTTCCCCTCTAAGAACACGGAGCAGCTCAAAGTTTTCCTAATGTGCCAAACTACTTCTCATCTTGGTATCTCTGCACATACTTCTTAATTTTTCTAGGATTTTATTCTCATCCCCTTATATAGCTAGCAAAGGCAGGTATACTTCAGAACCTAGTTCAGGTGACTTCCCTGTCAATCTACCCCATCCTGAAAAATTAATCATTTTTGCAGTGGTTAACTGGTATCTATAGTGCTGCTGCCACATCACACTGGTTAGAATGATCATTTTATGTATTGACATTTCTATTTCTTTTTGACAGTGGAGACTGCACCTCACATAATTTCTTAGTACTTAGTAGTTTCAAAATTTATGAAAACGTAGCTGTTGAATATTAACTAAAAGTCTCAAATTGCATCAATTTTAGGTTACAGATTTTTCTCTCCGTGTGCAGCATAATGTAACTTCTTTCAGTGCAGAGAGATTGTATCCTCCCCTCTACTCTACAGTCAGAGAAATAAAGTATATGCAATGTCCAAGAAAACTGGTGATGGGTAATTACTCTTGTCAGGTGCTTTCGACTAGCACCGAAATCGGGCCCTTTATAGCACATATTCATACAAACGACAGCTCCAGTCAAACCTATCTATCTCCCTAAATAGATGGCACCCTTTCCCACCCTTCAAACATTTATTTCTCTCCTCTAAGGTTATGTCAAAAATCATCATGAATAATGGTCAATATGTCCACTCTACTCGATGGCACTTTTGAAGAATTTGTTATCCTTCTTTTAGAATTATCCTATCTAATAAAGAGGGAATATGCTAATTGACCATCACTCTGTCACAAATATGGCTGCACCCACAGCTAAGGCCAAGTTCCCTTAAAGAGCCTTAATGCACAATCAGCAGGGACTAGAGGCTATGCCCTCCCCACCTAGCAGGACTTGACAGGGACCTCAGGCCACACCCCCCACATGGCAGGGCTTGATGGGGACCTCAAATTGCGCATCCCATCCTGGTCATCCCCCCACCCCAGCACCAGGCCAGGGGACCTGAGGCTGTACCCTCTTGCCTGGCAGGGCTTGACAGGGAACCTCAGGCCATGCTACCCACCCAGCAGGGCTTGACAGGAGACCTCAAGGTGCCCTTCCCATCCTGGTGCTGGGCTAGGGGACCTCAGGCTGCTCCTCTTCCCCCAGCAGCAGGCCAGGGAACTTTAGGCCACGTCCCCCACCTGGTGGGGCTTGACAGGCGACTTCAGGCCACGCTCCACATCCTGGCACCAGGGCAAGGGACCTCAGACTGAATCCATTGCCCAGTGAGGCATGACAGGGAACCTGAGGCCATGCTCCTAGCCCTAGCACCGGGCCAAGGGACCTGAGGCTGCACCCCCTGCCTGGCTGGGCTTGACAGGGGGACTTCAGGCCAGGCCCTCCACGCAGCAGGGCTTGACGGGGGACCTCAAGGTGCACCCCCAGTGCTAGGTTGGGGGAACTCAGGCCAAACCCCCGCCCAGTGGGGCTTGACGGGGGACCTGAGGCTGTGCGGGGACTTGACTCTGGGTCCCGTGGTGAGACCCAGACTCTGACAGGAGGAAGGTTTTCATATATACTTTACTAATTTTCTTTCACTTCTGACACTTCTATTATAAAGATGGCCATCACAAGATGGCTGCCAGGGGAGGACAGTTGTGGGTGATCAGGCTTGTAGGGGAGAGCAGTTAGGGGTGACCAGACTGGCAGAGGAGAGCAGTTAGAGGGACCAGGCCAGCAGGGGAGCACAGTTAGGGGTAAGATGGCTGGCAGGGGAGCAGTTAGGTGTCAATCAGGCTGGTAGGGGAATGGTTAGGGGATGATCAGGTTGACAGACAGAAGGATTTAGGGGCAATCAGGCAGACAGGAAGGTGAGTGGCTGGGAACCAGCAGTCCTGGATTGTGAGAAGGATTTCCCAGATTGGAGAGGGTGCAGGCTAGGCTCAAGGACACACACACACACACACACACTAATGCACGAATTTCGTGCACCAGTCTCTAGTATATGTAGAAGAAGAATATTTTCAACAAATTGTATTTAAAATAAAGGAGGTAATTTCCCTACAGATTTCCATTTCATTTTCTTTCTTCCTTCCTTCCACTTTCTTTTTCTTTTTAAATATGTTTTTATTGATTTCAGAGAAAAAGAGAGAGGGAAAGAGAGATATAAAGTCAATGATGAGAGAGAATCACTGATCATCTGCCTCCTGCATTCCCCCTCCCCCACTGGGGATGGATTCCACAACCCGGGCATGTGCCCTGACCGGGAATTGAACTGTGACCTCCCGGTTTATAGGTCAACATTCAACCACTGAGCCAGGCCCCTTCCCTTTCTTTTTTCTTTTTTTTTCCTAATTCATTACAGGAAGGGAGGCTGCTTGCTACATAACCCAGGTATAAATGTTATCCCTATCTCAGGTCAGCAGGACTCTGCAAAAATAAATCAGTGAAAAGCAAGTTGATGAGGGATATAGGTGAGAGATGGATGTTATATTAAATTTCAGTTTTGGTGAAAAGTAACCTTTTTTTTTTTTTTTTTTTTTACTATGAATGCATTTCTGGAATTCTGTATAGTCTTTGTAAGATGTCGCATAATCAAGCAAGTTTCTCAAGAACCATGTAGGGTATTTAGGTAAGGGAATATAAAAGATTGTTCTTTTTGAAATGGGAAAACTGACATTATGTCTACTGATTATGTATTACTTCCATAAGGATATGTGTTATTCTAAGAGAAATAAATGAAAATTAACATTTATATTTATATTCTGAATAAACAAATATTTATGGGGAGTGGGGAAAGATGTTCCCTCATGTTCTCCTAATCGGTTTCACACAGGAATGTTTCCAGTATACAGAAGAATTGCTCTTTAGAAAGGTAATTTGAAAAAGGCTAAAAATCTGCCATGTTGTAGCTGAGATTTCTCAAATCAGCAACCATGCACAGAAGAGAGTGCTAAATGTGAGCCCTTCTCTCTTCCCATCCTCATCCATTTCTCTCTACTATTTAGAAGCTGACAGATAGTAAATATCTACAGAACAGCCAGAGCAAATGATAGATTGACTAGAAATGAGTTTCATTTGCTGGGGAAGATTTAGAAAATGTTCCATAATTCTATGTAATGCTATAGCAGCAGGTGAATCTTAAAAAAACTTGTGGGAATTTTTTAATTCCAGAAATAATTTCATTTTATTCTTGCAGATTTCCACTCCTCTAAAGATGACCCGTAAAATTTTTAAATAATCATTCTTCCACTTCCTGTGACTCATTTTCAGTCTTGCTAAATTTTATAATGATTACTCCTCAGCATCCCACTAAAAGTAATGCCAATTTTGCGGGTCCACAAATCAACAAGAGACAGACACTCACCCAATAACATTATGGAAAAATATTTAAATGGGCATGGAAAGGGATATGTAAATATCCAATAAATATATGAAAGTTGTTCTACATTATTAGTCATTAGAGAAATGCAAATTAAAACCACAGAAAAATATCACTAGATAACCAATAGAAAGACACAGTTTTAAAAAGACTAACATTATAAAATATTATGGAGATACAGATCAAGTAGGATTTCCATAAACTCTCTTTAAGAGTTTGGTAAATGGACTCAACTACTTTGTAAAACCGATTGTCAGTGTCTATGTAAGTGGATCCCAGGCATATCCTATCTAATAAAAGAGTAATATGCAAATTGACTGTACCTCTGCTACACCCAGAAGCCATGCCCACCAGCCAATCAGAGCGAGTATGCAAATTGACCCAACCAAGATGGCTACGGCCATAGAGAGAGCAGGATGGAGGCTTGGGTTGCCCCTGGCAATGGAGGAAGTCAAGCTTTCTGCAAACTCTGGCCAGCCCAGACAACAAAGTTTCAATGGCTGTGCAAGTAGAAGGCTTGGCTCTGCCTTCTATAAAGCTTCAATTGTAGAAGATAAATAAATCCCAGATATCAGGGACTCTGCTTGGGTCGCCAGGGGTTGTGGCCGGCCTGCAAACCACCACAGGCCCCTTTCCCAGGTCCCCCCATACTCCAAGGGAAGACTCACCCTGATCTAGGACACCCTTCAGGGCAATCCAGCTGGCTCCCACCCATGCACCAGGCCTCTATCCTATCTAATAAAAGAGTAATATGCAGATTGACCATAACTCCAACACACAAGATGGCTGCCCCCATCTGGTCAAAAGATCCTGCCCACATGTGGACACAAGATGGCCAGCAGGGGAGGGCAGTTGGCAGGAATCAGGCCTGCAAGGGAGTGCAGTTGGGAGTGATCAAGCCTGCAGGGGAGGGCAGATAAGGCTGACCAGGCTGGCAGAAGAGGGAAGTTGGGGGTGACTGAGCCTTCAGGGAAGGGCAGTTGGTGGGAGGGACCCAGGCCTGCAGGGGAGTGCAGTTAGGGGTAATTAGGAAAACAGGAAGGTGAGCAGTAGGGAGCCAGCAGTCCTGGATTGTGAGAGGGATATCAGACTGCATGTTTAGGCCTGATTCTATCTGGATCAGGCCTAAACAGGCATTCAGACATCCCTCAAGGGGTCCCAGATTGGAGAGGAACCATGCTCTGATTTTGTGCACCAGGCCTCTGGTCTAATTATATTTCTAATTGAAATATATGACAAGAAATATGTCTGCAAGAGTGTTAATAGTAGCTTCATTCATAACAAACAAAAACCAGAAACAACTTAAATGTCCGGCCACAGTAAAATGCATAAATAATTGAGATAAGAATCAAATAATAGAACACTGTACAGAAATAAAATTCATAATATACTGCTATACATAGCAAAACCTGATTCTCACAACATAATGTTGTAGGGAAAGACACACCCAAAACAATACATACACTATTATTACATTTATATAAAATCTAAAAAGGTATAACTATCCCTTGAGGTTAGAAGCTAAGATAGAGGTTATCCTTGATCAAGAAGTGATGGTGGTGATTGGAAAGGGCTATAAAAGGAGCTGTCCAGAGTGCTGTTCATCTGCATTTCTTGTTCTGGGTAGTGGGGTTACATGGTTGTGTTCACTTTGTAAACCTCATTCAGCTGAACACTTGTATTTCAAAGCTCTCTATGTATGCTATATTTCAATTAAAATATATTTAATTCCCATCAATAT